>JANHFO010001726.1:15457-29722 GCA_032468095.1 Pareas carinatus
CAAGAGGCGGGTTTCAGGCGTGAGAGGCAGAGCTCGCTCTCTCACGTCCTGTTGCCTTCAGAACCGGAAGTGATCTCAAAGCACTGATCATTTTTAAAAGCAGCTACCTGCTATAAGGATTTTTAAACACACTCTTGGTGATGGCACCCAGATAAATTTATATATTTTCCATGCAGACTGAGGAGCTGCAGCACAGGAGTTGTGTCATATTTAAAAAATAGATGAGGAAATTGAAGCTAAATCTCTTCAGGATGGTGACTCTGTGGATTGGTCCAGAAATTAATAAAGTTCCTTGAAATAAAGTTGCATTTTCCTTACAATGACCTATTAATTTGAGAAAATCATTTATTCAAATTAATAGAATCTTGGCATTGAACCTGATACCTTGATAGGTTTGAAAACACATTTGAAATGTAATAGTTTTCTGATGTTTCAAGCTTTGTGGTATCTCAAAAACACTTGTAACCTTCCTACTATTTGGACAAATTTGGGAAGAGGTCTTAATGTAATGGACTTTGAATGAGTAGCATGCCAATAGATTTTGTATATTTGGGCAAATTCTGCTGTGATGTTTATGTCATCCTATTCTGTTAGAAGGTGTTTAGGAAGGTTCCCTTGAAGGACAAGAGAAAGAAAGAGGTTTATTTACTTATCCTTTTTGATCTGGTACTCTCTTTTACCTTTCCCCAAATCCATGACCTTTTATGTTTATCATTTCTTAATTGTGCCCTAATTTCCTCATCTTTTATTCTTGTTAATCCCTCATTTTTCAGAAAACAAACATAAATTCCTCTATTATTTTATTGCCTGTTTGCTTTGTCTTGCATCAAATAGGTCTTCACTATGTGAAAGTCTCTAATAATATGTTTGCTGTTGGATTATTGAATATAATGGAGATCATGGTTCTCAACCTTTTCTTCACCATGGATCCGCTTGAAATACCTTTTGTGACCATGGCCACAGACCACCGAGATCCATATTTGAATCATAAAATTTCTTCAAGCATTTGCAGATCCCCTGTGATGACATTGTGCCCCACCCCGGGGTCTGTAGATTACAGGTTGAGAACCACTAAGATAGATTATTTGTTTATATCATAGTATAATGTGTACACAATAGTAATAAATATTAAAAATAATAAATAATAAAAATAATCTTGGATTTTAAAAAATTGTGCACAAACAACACAAAATGCATCATAATGAGAAACAGCTAACTTCTTTAATGAGTTACAATAAGTGTGCCAGTCCCCAAAAACCTAATAGCCACCAAGGACATGGAAAGACCTTAATAGACACTGGCGTCTACACAGGGAAGATGTTGCTGTGTGGCATTCTTGCTTGTGTGGAAGCCACTGTGTGTACAGTCATAAGTGTAAAGGCATTATTTATTAGTTGTATATATCATATGTTTGGATGTTTTCCAAAGGCTGATGCCATCTGAGTCATCTCTGTAGGTTTAGGAATTATCAGGCATATTCATATATTGAATGTGAATGTTTGAGTGGGACTCATAACTGATTGTGATATGATTGTGGATACCTAAGAATGTTTTCAAAGATGGACGAATTCAGCAAGCAGGTTTTATAAAAAATAAACTCTGTGATAGTTAGATAAGACTTTATTATGGTCATAAAAGACCAAAATAAAAACTAATCTAAACACAATAGTAAAACATTGATAAGTCCTAACAATTAAAACTCATAGTTGAATGGAGTATATATATAATAGGCAAAATAACATCAAATACAATCAGCACAGGTGCACCTCAAGACTGTGTGCTCTCTCCACTTCTCTTCTCCTTATACACCAATGACTGTACCTTGAAAGACTCCTCTGTCAAAATATTAAAATTAGCAGATGATACAACAATGATTGGCCTCATTTGAGACAACAATGAATCTGTCTACAGACAAGAAATTGAACAACTAGCCTTGTGGTGCGAAAAGAACAACCTTGAACTGAACTCACTCAAAACAGTGGAAATGATAGTTGATTTTAGAAGAAACCAGTCTATCATATCACCTCTCACAATATCAAACAATACTGTATCAACAATAGACTCCCTTCAAATTTCGAGGCGCTACATGTTCGTGTTTATGCTTATATATTCAAATTGTCTCTGAATGTATCTTGATTGTATCCTTGTTATGTATGGAGGTAGGTATTGGGCATACTCACTGAAGACAAATTCCTTGTGTGCCCTGACACACATGGCAAAATAAATTTTGATTCTAATTCTGATTCTTGAACAGTGAGCTATATCAGCTGATAGGCACTTGGGGAAATTAAAAAGGTGACTCACAGAGTTAACTTCCCATTGTAGAGAGTTTAGAAGAGTGTAGGCATTACCTAGTTCTTCATCATAGGAGCTGCCTTAAGATGGTCTGATCCTCTGTGAACACTGGTTTAATCCTGTGCTTATCAAACATTGCTAGAAATAGAGCTTAGGTTCCATCTGCAAACTACAGTAACTTCAGCTTGACTTTATAATAAATCATAAATGTACCTCAAATACCAGAGATCAGGGAATAACAGTTAAAGAAAGACATTGCTCTCTTGTCATGCTCATATGGGATTAGATGAGCCAGTGGTCTGGTCCAGCAAGGTTCTTTCTATGTTCTTAACCTTGTACAAGTTGTCTGGAAGCTGAGTTATGGCAACTGGACTACTTTTCTTGTTGGTTCAAAACATTTAGCTGCTTATCCAAGAAGCTTCTTTAGACTTGTACAGGGTGATGTACAGATCCAATCGTACAGTTGTGGACAGGCTCCAGTTCAAGTGCCATCTACAGTTTCAGAATTATTTTCTCTATGAATAGGTTACCAGAATGTCTTCATTTAGGAAGAGGAGTTGTAAACGTATTGAATACATTATTGAGTGATTAATAGATCTAACTAATAAAGTCAAGGCAGGTATCGTTATCCAAATGAATTTGCACAAGTCTGAAGCTTAATAACCTCTTCATGACAGTTCATGGGAGTCAGCTTTAGTTATCTTGAATGAAGCACATGGAATACTATTACTAATTTGTTCAATAAGTGCCTTTTGAGAACAGCAGTGTGAAATTTAGTTGAGGACAACTTCCCTGAGGAAATATATTCAGAAAATGCTTAACATCCTTTTGCCGAGGCCAGAAGCCTTACACAGAGATGGGCTCTTTCAGTGATCACCAACCTTTTTGACCTCAGGGACCACCAAACTCATAATTTGAAATCCAGAAGACTACCAATATGAATTTAAAAAAAATTCTTTGGGACGGTGAATTGCCCCCCCCTTTTCATGGCTCTACTGCTGCGAGGATCATGGTGGGCCATTCCACCTCCCGCTGCCTGCTCTCTTCCTGGTGCCACTGCTGCGAGGAGCCCCATATACCATTTTCACCCAATATCAATTATTAATTAGTTCTAGCCTGAGCCCTTATGGCTCACCCAAATGCTGCTGCAGCCTACCAGTGGGCCACAGCCCATAGGTTGGTAACCACTGGGTTATCTGGTTCTTTCCAGATGGTTTACATTACAAATTTCTAGAATTTCTAACCTTTGGCTATGCTGGTTATAGGTCATGAGTTACATGCTTCCCAGATACACATGGAATGAGACAACTTGCCATGACCAACTCACTTGCCACAACCAACTCGCTGGGGAACAACTCATGTGGCCAACTTGCTGTGGGACAATTCAACAATTCAATTCAATTATTTAAAATAATTAAAAATATTTTAACTTTTTTGGTCATTCACATTTCATTTTGTCCTTCCTTTTGCATCCTATCTTTAATGATTCTATTCCACCATTTCTTCAATATTAGTGTAAATCTTCTTCTGCAGCAAGTTATCCCACAGCAAGTTGGCTGTGGCGAATTGGCCATGGCGAGTTGGCTGTGACAAGTTGTCCTAGACCTTTTAGACACTGAGTGCCTGTATGAGTTGCAGCTAATGAGTCACAGCTCATGACATCATTGCCTGGCACCACTGCTCTCTTCTGAGCATACTCAGCTTTGGGGTGATGGTGGGGCAATTTGGCTTACATGCCAACAGAGAGGGCTCTGCGTGCCCGCTGTGGCATGCATGCCATAAGTTTGCCATCACTGTCCTAGACCCTTTAAAAATAATACACAGCGACCACAATATTGTGATTTGCACAAACATTCATCAGGCAATTCATTCCACAACTGTGCAATACATCCAGATCGATATGGAATGTTGGAAAGAAATTATGTAAAAGATCCTTTTGAACTCTCAAAAAAAATGAACAGAACAGGATTAAATTTGGTGAGCACAAGGATGGCAATGATGGTGGTTGGTAAAGGTAGCAAAATAATAATTCTCTTTGAAAATGACCAAGATTCATCCAGAGATTGCAGAGAAGAAAAAACAATCCCTGAGGGCATTAATACAGGAAGCTATGGACAGATGCTTTTCCTCCCTTGCCAGTGGTACGAAGTGCCCATTTCACTGGAGCTTTTCTTTGGAACAGGATATTTCCCAAGCATGATATGTTTTTGGAGAAGGTGACTTTTATTTTGACGACAGTCCAATCTTCTCTGTGTGAAATGATGCTCACTGGTGCATTAATAGCAAATGGGGCAAATTAATCAGAGACTTAATAACAGGATGGGAATCCTTTGGGATGGAAACTGCGCCCAGGGAATTAGCAGCACTGTCAAGCCAAAAATGGAAAGAAAAGATCTCACCTGCTGCTTCACGTCATTTCTGCCGACCTGTACTTCATGAGCACAAGTGAAGATGAATATTCTACTTCCTGCTGATTTTAATGATGGTTTTGGTATATTCAGACAGGCCAAGGGCTGCTGAAGATTGCCAATAAAGAGTGATATTCCATCTGAACCCAAGGGCTAATATTAGGATGCTTCAAAAGCCACTGCTTTGTTTTGCAAAATTTGTAAGCTCAGCAGATGAAATCGACTGAAAATTAAAAACAAAAGCAGATGGATGAGAGTGAAGTCTGAGTCACGTTTACCAAAATGCCAATTCCACTGAATTTAGTATTGTCACTTTATGATCAGGGTGTTCTAGATTGAGGGAGGGAGTAAAGATGATGTAGGCAATCTGGGGTCTTCCAGATGCTGTGGATCACAATGGGGACAATCCTTTGCCATGAACCATGTAGCTGGGAATTGACAAAGCTTGCACTGACCTTGCCTACTTCTGCTTTTGGAACAGTTGAAGCAGAAGAATGGGCATGCATGACAACATGCAACATATTTGGTGTAAGAACACAACGGCTGGACGCCATCAAACCTGATACCAACCAGAGCATAGAACAACTTAAAGAAATAGTGCAAGACTGGAAGATTTGGAAAGACCTGGCCCATAGAATCACCAAGATATGGACACAATTGAATGAATATATTCCTCGTCCTCGTCCTCGTCGTCCTTGTCCTCGTCCTCGTCCTCCTCCTCCTCCACCACCACCACCACCACCATCTCCCCCTCCTCCTCTTCATCAACAACTTTTCCTCAATAATTGCAAGGCAGTGCATAAAAAGAGAAAAAACACACTAGTTTAATTTAAAAAAGAAGTTCCATAATGCTACATTCTTCTTGGCAACCCTACTGTCCATATTCTCCAGCCTTGGATGCAGTCTCCCCAGAACCTATCCAAAGATTTACAGGGAATTGTGATTTTGACTAGGAGACAGGGAATGATTAAACACGTGTATAATTTAATATTTTTCATTTGCATTCAAATACACCTATGCGTTTTCAGTTGAAATTAAATATTTTCCTGATTCTGCCTACCGATAGTCCTCAACGTACGACCATAATTGAGCCCCAAATTTCTGTTCCTAAGCGAGATGGTTGTTAAGTGAGTTTTACCCCATTTTTGTGACCTTTCCTTTCCACAGTTGATAAGTGAATGACGGCAGTTGTTAAGTTGGTCAAATGGTTGTTAAGTGAACTTGGCTTCTCCATTGAATTTGCTTGTCAGAAGGTCACAAAAGGAGATCACATGACCCTGGGACACGGCAACCATCATAAATATGAGTCAGTTGCCACGTGTCTGAAATCTGATCACCTGGCCATAAGTGGATTCTGCAGCAATCGTGTGAAAAATGGTCACATGTTGTAATGCCATTGCAACTTTGAATGGTCACTAAACAAACTGTCATAGGTCAAGGCCGCGTATAGTCTCTGTTATATAACATTTCAGCCAAATACAAATTTCAGTCTTGAAAAGATTGCACTCTTTTATTTTAAAGTTTAAGTTTCTTTGAACTGCTCTTACCCGACCTTGATGGGTCTAAAGAATTGTTGGATCCAGCAATCTCAGGAGCCGTGGGATAAGCCAAGTTGGAAAACAGGGAAGGAAATATCTGCTTTTGTGTAATCTTTACCCACATGAAAAGTCAGCTGCGTGTTACTATGTCTTTTCCTGAGTCATAGAAGCTATAAGTGTGAGACCTGAACTGTGTTAAGTAAGATAGGCCTCGCTAGTTTCCACAAAGGAAGGAAAAGATCTTATCTGATAAAAAGAATGGGGAGGAAAACATTTGGGTTCCCATTTATGGCATTTCTACACAATAGCGAAATGAATTGTGTTTAGAGGACTACTGAAAAACATTGGAAAACTTATACGAATAATAGTCATGGTTTTGGGTCCCCCCCCCTTGTGTGTGTGTGTGTGTGTATGTGTTATCTTTGAGTCAGTGTTAACTCCTTAAAACTGCGTAGATGAGTCCCTACAATTTTCTTGGCAACGTTTCAGAGGTGGTTTGTCATTGCGTCCTTTCTAGGGATGGGAAAGCATGAGTAGTCCAAGGTTACTCAGCTGGCTTTGTGCCTAAGACAGAACTAGAACTCACAGTCTCCCAGTTTCCAGTCCAGTGCCTTAGCCACAACACCAAACTCATGTTTACCTCTTTTTAATTTTTCAGTAAATAAAGTGAAAATTCTTTGTTAACCTCTCTCTCTCGGCTTTACTGTCTCCACTCTAATCAACAGAAGTCAGAATGGGAAAGTTGGACACATTTTCAATATAATACAAAGTAATATCTTACTTTCTATTATTATTCAGTCATTTCAAATCATATTATTATTATTTCCTTTTTGCACTGTATTTTGCACTGAGTTTCCTAAAGCCATTTATTTCCATTTCCATTTCCGTTCCAATTCCAAGTTTGTGGCTTCGTCTGTTGTCTCAGCTTTGCTCTCATGGCATCATTTTATACTCAGATTTCTACAAAACATAACAGATGTTCATTAATCCATAATGTAAAGGACTTACTCAGAATCATGATGAACTGCAGCAGAATGTGTATATTGACTTACCTGAACGGCATAATGAGTGAAGTCGCTTATCATCAATAGTTGAATTGTTATTGCAGATTAGTAATATTCTGCTGCAAGTTTATTGAAAAATGAAATATTTTCTCCTAATATTTCATGTGCAAACTGAAAACTTTAAACTAATGAAAGTACTCTTTTGATTAATATAAGATAAATATAAAGCAAACAAAGCCGATGGGGTATTTGTGCAGGTTACTGAAATGTAGTAGTTCAGGTTTTAATATTTTTATTCCACATGTGATGGTACACCGATAATCCATTAATCAAACAAAAGTGCACTGAAATAAACTCCTGGTTTTTTTGTATGAGCATCCCTATTAATTACTTTATTATTACTTTATATTGTATTATATGTTTCCACTTAAAATTTGGTGTTTGCAAATTTAGTTATTCAAACACACAACCCTCCATTAGAATACAATATAAATCTGTTTTATCTAATATTTTGTTCATCTTAAATCGAAAACCTTATGCCTTAGGTCTACCTAGTTTTTTTACAGACTGAATATCCCTACACTCCACATTGAGTACAGTTAAACAGTATTTTGGTATTCAAATCTCTGCATCTGTGTGACCTTGCTGGTTCCCAATGAAGCTTTAAAAAGTGACAAAACCTCTTTATATATATAAAAAGACAGGTACTATAGATGTAGCTGCTCCAACACAATTTCAAGTCAATGAACTTTGAAGCAAAATGAGAAAATCCCATTTATAAATGCCCACCAGAACAAGCTCTTGAAGGGTTTGCAGTCCAATATGTGAGTGAGACATAAATTCACCAGACAAGAGCTGAGAAACCCAACAGCTCTTAAAATGGCCTTAAAACACACACAAAAAGAAATAAACCAAAAGCCGTCCTTTATATATCACGAATAGCGTTTTGGCAAGAGGCATACTGAGGATGTTTATAGGCTTAGCAACTGTATTATAGGTGTGTCATCCTTCATTTTCTAAAAATAAAGGATGGATGTTCTCTTCCGTCAAGGCCCATGTTTATTGTAAATATAATAAAAACACATGGTCTTTTGTTTATGTGCATAAAATATTTGTCTACTTTGTATGTTATACATTGCTGTAAAGATCAGTTTGTCTTAGTTCATGGTGTGGTTGTTTTTAACTGATCTTGAAAGCTATACTGTATTCTCCTATTACAATTCAAGGACACACAGATCTTTGTAGGACAGGTATACAGATTCTATGCCAGTGGCAAAAGTCAACATGCCAGTGCCTTATCGGAAAGAGCCTTAAATTGTTATCACAATATAAGAGCATTGAAGGAATTTTGCTGGGTCAGATGGTAAAATTCAACATTTTTTGTCTGACAGAGGTCAGCCCAATGCATATGGTAAGAGCATGAAGCAAACAACATAAAACAAATATATTTCCATATTTGAAGCCTCCTATCTTAAAATAGCAGAAGAATCAATCAGGATATTGTGGAAGTGAGGGCAGTAACTCTTAGAAGAAGTTGAGGCAAAGCTGATAGTTTAAGCCTGCCATGACCTGTCATTGGCAGATAATATAGGCCTGTCAGTTCCACAAAGGAACAGTATGATTGAAAAATGTATTAGAGTCCAAGCCAACTCAAAATTAATTTTATTACATTTTAAAATTGATGGAAAGTGTTGCATCTCTCCTGACCAGTATACTTTGAATTCACTTTGAATGGAACCATATTATTTATTTACTAAATTTGTCATCTTTATTGTTAGGAAGCAAGGCTTAAGGCAGCTCATGCCAATAAGATAGAAAGTACAGGGAGTCCTCAACTTAACGACCACAATGGAGCTCAAACATTTCTGTTGCTAAGTGAGACATAAGTTGAGTGAGTTTTGTCCTGGTTTTTACAAGCTTTCTTGACACACTTGTTAAGTGAATCACTGCAATTTTTGAGTTAGTAATGCAGTTGTTAAATGAATGTGGCTTTTACTTGTCAGAAGGTCCTAAAAGGTGATCACACGATCCCGGGACACTGCAACTGTCTTAAATATGAGTCAGTTGCCAATCATCTGAATTTTGTTCACCTGGCTACAGGGATGTTGCAATGGTCATGTGAAAACACTGGTCATAAGTCACTTTTTTCAGGGCCATTTAACTTTGAACAGTCACTACGAACTGTTGTAAGTTGAGGATTATCTGTAGAATACAAAACCTAAATAAAAAACAAACAAAGATAAATTCCACTCAGCGATAGGCTTGGGTTGGATTTTCCATCCAGATGAATTTTAGAGGGGAACTGTGTGAGAAAGCTTTCCTGAAATTTGGGATGAGGTGGCAATTCCAGTAAGGTCATGAAGAGCTATCTGGGGTATTCTTTCAATAGCAATAGAACAGAAAACACCAAATTGGAAGTGTACAGATCCTGCCACCTTTGTCAAATTGCATACAGATTTGCATATGCAAATTACATATGCAACATGAAAGAAATAAGATTCTAATTACTGTTCCTGATGTTTATAAAAAAATTGGGGGGCAGCACTGAAAGAATCAATGCACATATAAATTGGGTGCATATTAATTCTATCCATGATATAGGAGCCCTTTTACTCAAAGGTTCACAAATAGACCAAGTATTGTATAAGATTTGTCTATCCAATAAAAGGAACCACAAAAAAAAGGTTTGTCTGCATGTAACTTTGTCAACATAATGTGAACAGCAATCACAAGGAAGAATGACCCTGCCTTCCTTTCCTTGTTAGCAGATTCAGATGAAGACAGAAACATGATACCCAATAGCCCATTTTCATTTGATCAATCTAGACTATTGCACGCTTTATAGAAATAAATTAGGGCTGCTACACAATTAGATTACAGCATTTAATTGGATTAGAAAGGACCATTTGGTTTATGAAGTCTGATCAAGTGCTCAGGGCTGGAATTCCAATTAAAGCATCCCTGAGAAATGATCGTCCAGTTTCTGCTTGAAAAGAAAAGGAAAGGAAATTATCTTAGTCCTTCCTGGTTGGTCCTACCACTGATCTGTTCTTTTCCTAACATTCAGCTTAAATCTGCCTTAAGATCATGATTTTGTGGTCTGCACTCCAGGATGACAGAGAATAGGTTTTGACCTTCCATTGGCCTGACATCTTACCAACTATTAGATCCTTCCTTAGTCATATTTTCTCAGCTAAAAATAACTCTGTCTCTCCCATTAAGATTAATTTCCATTTCATTCTCCTGATTGTACCTGTTCAAATGAGAAGAGCATTTCAGCTAAACTGGAAGTGAGGTGCCCAGAACTGGAAACAGTGAATGTATATGGGATATACATATGTATATGTATTGGTTTTCATAGATTTTCACGGGTACAGGTATGTAGGCCCAGGTGTGTTCGGGTCTTTTCCCGGGTAGAGTAGACAGTCTCTTGGCGACGTTTCGGCAAGGTCTCATTTGCCATCTTCAGGCTGGTACTTTTGGCTTCTTGCTACATATGTATATGTAGAATACATGAACACTCTTACTTCATGGACTTACCATGTTTTTCGCTCTATAAGACGCACTTTTCCCCCCTCCAAAAGTGGGGGGGAAAGTGTGTGCGTCTTATGGTGCGAATACAGAGCCGGAAGAAATATACTATTCCTGTTTTCCTCCTCTAAAAACATGGTGCGTCTTATGGAGCGAAAAATACGGTAATTTCTTATGGCTCTGTTGATGAAGCTAACATTCTTTTTGATTTTTCAGTGCCATTTTGTTTCTTTTTTAGAATATTACAGATCCTCTCAAGTTTTGTGGCCCCTAGAAATTAAACATTCCCTCCTCCATTGTTTTATCTAATTAATGAAAAAACGCATCTAAGAAGAGTTAGACAATTTAATGATGAAGAGAATTTAGTTTAGTTCCCCCCACTGAGTACGTTGAGTGTTCAGATTCAATTACCTAAATGACCTTTTCCAACTCCATTATTTCAAAGAGAAATATCGTGTCTGAGTTTGAACCCTGTGATATCCCACTTGATACTTCATTCCACCCGAATGAGCTTTCATTGAGTATGTTTCAGACCAGCTGTGAATTCACTGAATTGTGATGTCATCAAATCAAAATTTAATTTAACTAGCTTACTAATCAATATGTCGTGGACACTTCGGCAAATGCTTTATTGCAGCTGAATTGTATTTTGTCCAGAGCATTTTCACAATATTCTAAGGGTATCACTGAATAAAAAAATTAAAATAAGAGAACCCATACTCACTTCTAGTAATCGCTGCATCATTTTCAAATTGCTTACTGATCAGCCCCTTTATGAACTGTGGAATCTTTTCAGGTATTAATGTCAGACTGACCCATGTCTATTTAACCTTTTCTCCTTTTTTCTTAATGAAGTCAGGGACCTTATCTGTGCTTCCCTGATCCACTATTTTACCCATTGTGCAGAGTTCTCAAAGACAAAAACAAGAGATTTGGCATCAACAAACTGCTCTAGTACTGTAGGACAGAGGTTTGCAAACTGGGATCTGGGGACCCCTTGGGGCCCAGGGCAAGTTCTCAGGGGGTCTGCAGACAGGTCAAGAAAACATTTGGAAAAAGTAATATACATGAATTGCCGATGAGCAATTAGTTGAATTTGTGGGAATGGGGTCCGCCATGAAGCAACGACGTATTTTAGGGTCCACAGCTCGAGAAAGTTTGAAAACCTTTGCTCTAGGATACAATTCATCTAAGCTCTGTAGATCTGCGCTTATTCTAAATCAGTAACTTTTCTCTAACTATGGCTCATTTCACACGGACACCAGTTCATTCCCTTCATTGTATTCATATTTGTGTAATTGTACAACAATGTACTGCACACTATATAACAGCAGTTGTCCCCATTGTCTCTTTCCCAGGCTGTCCTCTTTTCAGTCAGCTGGGGCTGTGCCAAAAACAGAAGGAAGCTGCACCTTCCTCTTTGTTCCCTTTTTACAGTGAGTGACGAAAGGGCAGAAAGCCAACTGCTGGTAGATGAGTTTCAATGCATGGAGGGGTGAGTGAAAGAAGCTGAGGCAACACACTGTCTTGTCTTGTGAAAGGGGAAGAAGGCACTGGTGAGATATTAATTTCTGTCCCTGGGAATTTACTTTGTCCTGCAGCTGCAGGTAAAATGTTGCAAAAATTCCATCAGTTTTCCTACAAAGCAGGTGACAATTAAGTTGTGGAGTTTAATCAGCTTGGACTTCCAAGATGCAAAAAAGGTTTGAGCTGGAAACCTGTTCCTTCAACCAGCAGGTAACAATTATTTGGTAGAATGCATTCCTTCTCTGAAGAGACAGAAGCAAAATGGAGGTGAATAATTCTGCCTCCACGTTCTAGTCATTGCCCTTGAAAGTTCCTGCTACTTGCTCTATTGGTTCAGATCAAATCAAGCATGGATAATTCTCTTGTACCTTCTTCTGCAACTTGAAGGAGAAAGTTAACAAGACAAGTCAGTATCTTTTTGGAAGGACTATGCTTGGCAGAGTTTGATTCTTAACAGATGCTGGAGTAATTACAATTCCCATCACTACTACTACATGCTACTTTAAAAGATCTTCAGATTGTTTTTAGAAAGCATCATCCACAGTTCTCCTTAGTGCACAGATAATGACAATAACCTATTATTTTTTCCAATTATTTTAATACAGATGTTCTCACTGTTAGGGTTATATGAGTTATGGTCCCTTTTAGCACCTAACTGGTTGGTTTACAAAATGGCTGACTAGCTGAGTCATGCTGAGTCATGCTAATTGCTTAGAACCAGGATGCTTATTATAAAAGCAGACTTGAGAAGCACTCTCTTTCTCTCCTTTGATATTCTACAACTCTGCTTTGCTCCTGTATTTGATCCTGTGTGTTGCTGCTGAAGATTGCTGGCCGACTTTGTTGGTGAAATTGCTGGTGAAGACTACTTGCTAACTTGGTTAGTAAAAGGGCTGCTTGACTGTGTATGGTAACTGGACTGTTGACCTACGAGACTGGACTGTGTTTGACTTTTTGTTTATAAAGGCTTTTATACCTACTGTACCCTGTGCCTGTGTGATACTGGTTCCCATCACTACTTCCTAGCTCACAGCGCTTTTTCACTGCACGCACCGTCTGTTTGTTCCTAATATTGGCTCTAAGCCCAGGGTGCTAACATCAGTCAGGCGGATTCATTGTGTATCTTATTTTACCCCAAATAAGACCTAACTGGAAAAGTCTTAATGTGTCTTTTGGAGTAAAAATTAAAAATAAGATCCGGTCTTATTTTTGGGAAAACATGGTCGTTTTATGCCTAAAATAGGACTAGAACTCATTACCTCAGCTTTGTAGCAAAGGTTTTAACCACTATACCAAACTGGTTCACACCTTTCTGGATGCTTAAGCATTTAAACCAGTGTATTCAAAAATCAGGAACTTCTAATTTTGCCTCCTGATCAATCTCATTGAATTACCTTACTGAATACAATTTACAACCGTTTGTTTAGCAAACTTTCAAACTTACAACAGCACTGAAAAAAGTGACTTAGAACTGGTTTTCATACTTACAACCGTTCCAACATCCCCATAGTTGTATGATCAAAATTCGGATGCTTGGCAACTGACTCATATTTATGATGGTCACAGCATCCCAAGGGGGGGGGGGTCACGTGATCCCTCTTTTGCGACCTTCCGACAAGCAAAGTCAACGGGGAAGCCAGATTCACTGAACAACCATGTTTACTCACTTAACAACTGCAGCGATTCACTTAGCAACCGTGGCATAAAAAGTCATAAAATTAAGCGACACTCTGATTTTATTAGCATAATAACTTCTGTGCTACGAAAAGGCACCGGATTGGTCAAACGAGTGAATTAGGATTATCACACCTATATTGAAAAATTGCGAGAATCCTTAGATGGCAGCAGAGAATTCAGAGGTGGGTGTTTTTATCCCCCTTACCCCTTAGTGACATCTAGTGGGCGTCTGAAAGAAATGGAAGCTTTAAACAGAGGACAAAATTCCAGTCACCGATGTGAGAG
>JANHFO010001726.1:63618-75439 GCA_032468095.1 Pareas carinatus
AAGACAGACACACATACACACACATACACAGACAGAGAATGAGAACCAGCGAGGAGGGAGGGAGAGAGAGAGAAGTGGAGGGAGAGACAGATAGAGAAGAGGGGGGTCGAATTTTGGCTAAAAGGGAGACTGGAAAAAGGCTGGGAGAGGCTGATGCTGCAGTCACAATTGGAAACGGGCTGCCCACGGGGTCTCCTGGGAGGGGTGGGTGGGTGGCAGCAGCATTCCACTCTGTAGGGACCAAAAGGGAGCGTGAGTCCCGATGCATCCAGAGTCCAGCCGAGCCCTCCCAGGAGACCCATAGCACAGCCCTCTTTCGATGGTGACTGCAACTCCAGCCTCTCCCAGCATACTGGGGGAGCCGATCAGGCTGCAGGCGGGGCTCTCGGGTGCCTGTCTGCTGCTCTGAGCAGCCTGCGGAGGCCTGACTTGCACTCCCTTTTGGCCCCTCCTGAGAGGGACGCTGTTGCCACCTGCTCGCCCCTGCAGGCTGAGGGAGCTGATTTGACTTTAGGCGGGGCTCTCGGGCACCTGTCTGCTGCTCTGGGCAGCTCCCAGAGGCCATGAGGGGCCGAATCAAGCCCCGCCATGAGGGACCCCTCCCCATCTGCCAGTTTGGCCCAACAAACCTGACGAGGAGCTTCTTTAAGCTCATGGTGGGGATTCCTTGCATCCGCCTGCTTCAGACAGGAGACAGGGCGTGCCAGGTCAAGGGGCTCTGGCCTGAGCCACGATCGAAGCCACAAAATGGGCTTGACCTACTGTTTTAGCTGTCGGCATGTTGTTACTGCAGGAACTGCATGCTGCGCTTCAGGTCAGCGGTCATGCGGCGTGAGGGACCAGCACGTGACCTAGCGGCAGTCAGCCTGAGCCCTGCATGCACTGCTACCACTGCCTGGGGCAAATCACGTGAAGCTGAGCAGGCGCCACTCGAGCTTTGCTTACTCGCTCAGAAGCATTGCCTGCTTGCCACTTGCCTTGCTTGCTTGCTGGGATGCCTCCCGCCTGGCCCCCTCTCCCCTCCCCCCGAGGATAGCGCTCCAAACCCAGCCTTCGTTCTGCGCCTTACGCGCAGGGAGGCTTGTGCTCCCGTGCCTTCTGGGCAGTGCCCCCTGCCTCTTAGCAGCCCCCTGCCACCCCCTTGTCTCTTATCGCCCTGCTAAGCCATCCTATTGCCTCCCAGGAGGTGGTATCGCCCACTTTGGGAACCACTGATTTAAATGAAAAGTGGAAGTAGAGCTTAGTACTATTGAAAATGTTTGAGTATCTAAGGAAATTATAAACACCAAGAGCCCTTCTCTCTTCCTGCATAGATCATCCATCAGGGTAAAGACATTTTTTGTCTTTGCATGAGACCTGAAGCCATATTGAAATTAAATTTAACTGAGAGGGGATTCAGTTTTACACCACCTCTTTTCTCAAGGCTATGCACAAGGTTTATTTATTTATTAAAGTATATTATTCCTATTTTACCTTTCTGCCTGTAGAGATCTAGATGCCTGTGTCCTTGCTGATAGTTATTGCAAATTCCTAGATTCAAGGTCAATTTTTTGAGAAGAGACTTGCAAATACCTGCAGAGTTTTGATGGTTATGATTTACAAACAAGTAACACTGACTCCAGAGTGTGTTTGTTGATAACTTCTTGGGAATTAAACAAGAGGAGATATTTTATTAGAAAGAACAGTTCTTACTGACATCTGAGAATATGAAGCTAGTAAAAGCCTTTGTTTTTCCACTACAGCTGAATAGAATTTGATTAAAAAAATAATACCAATTCCTAATGCTCTGTTGACACCTTTGCTCAGCTATCTACTCATAAACTATTATAAGTGCTTTTATAGTAGAGCAACCCATTCATTTTGTTCCTACTTAAGTAACTGGTGGGCCTTGTATGGAACCCACATGGCTGTTTAATTTACACAGCATCCTAAAGTCTTCTGAGCAGCTATTGAAAACCAAGATATTAATATCACTAAGGGAAAAAAAGTGCTAGTAATTTTCTCCTTATACTTTTTATGCAGTATGCTAGGTACAAAATGGTGTGGATGCTGTATAATCAGAAACTCTTAAATTGGCCTTTCAACTTACTTTAGACAAATATCTCTCTGTCCATATGCATTTGTTTGAAAAGCCCATATGTACCTTTGTAAGTTATTTGAGTTGTTAAAGAGAAGCAAACAATGCAGGAAAAAGACTGGCTTGGTGATTTTCCACAGCTTAGTAACTAGCCACAGCTTTACAGACCTATTGGACCTCTTGTAGTTGTTTTGGGATCTGGTTGTTTCCTTTTACGTAGGAGAATAATTTGTTCTTCTTTGTATGTTCCTGAGATTCTGTGGGCAATTTATGCCACAGGAAAGTTTATAAATAAGAGGAAGAATATTTTGAGAGCTGAAATCAGCAGAAAGCTTCCCTTGTTTCAGAATAAATGAAGGTGAGATTTTAGCCTTGAACTAATTTCTGAAAGTGTTGAAGGTATTTTACAGCAGAAGGGTGGGAATTGTAGATTAATTAAAGACTCAAACATATGCCTCCTGCTTATATTTTAATGCATTTCATTCTGGCAGTAAATTTCTCTAATGCAACCCAGAACCTTTCCTCTTTTCTGCCCACCCCTCTGTGGCCTTAGGGCAGCAGGCATCGCCACACTGTAAAAATCATGCATAGTCTGTAATGGTTTCTAAGGAAGCTTAATGTATTTTGGAAGTTTGCATACTGAAACTTCCTTGGTAAAGGTGAAACCTTGTAATAGGCTGCCTAGTTGCAAGCTTCATCTTAGCTTTGCTGAACGGCAGTGTGTGTACAAATGCATACGCTTGTCCAGAGTTTGCAACTTCAGGAGTCATTGAGGACTTTCCTAGCAATCTCTTTCATCAGGAGAGAAGACATACCATGAAGAACTGCATTTACATTTCAGGAACAGTGTCACTTTCAATAATCTTTTTTTTCTTATGAAAATTAGCTTAAACTAATTTGTGAATCTCCCCCTTTACTCCTTTCTGCTGTTAATGCACCTTTTTCTCTTCCTTGGAGACTTTTGCCCGTGGTTTTTCATACACCATTAGCTTTTATTAACATTGGTAGATATAGTTCAGCCTGCAGAGCTTTCAGCTGCTATCAGATCTGCACTAACCAAGGATATTAATCATGATTCTGATTGTCTCTGTCTTTTGGTCTCACTTGAGTGTCACTGCCTTCCAGCCCTTCTCTCTCTTCCTACTCTTCGTCCTTTAAGAGTTCTAAAGATATCCCTGACTGTCTTTCTCATTTGTCCCAGTCAGCAATATTTTCTTGGCTGTCATCAGATAGTCCAAAGTACTAATGACAAAACAGTGTTTTTGACTGCCACTGAAGTCAGCTATACTTACCCTCATGTAAGGTCTGAGCAAATTTGTGCATAAAGTCTTTGCAGGCACAAACAACAATTGTTGTAGGCTCTATTGATGGGATGGATGAGTATCCTGGATTTTCCCCAGTACTGGTTTGTGTCTCCCTGAAGTGGGTACCTCTAGGTGTATTCAGACTTCTGATGTGATCGGTCTTCTGGAAGTTGCCTTACCAACACATCTGGGAATGCTAGATTTGGGGAAACGGGACCAAACTGTAGTTTTGCTGTATATACATTTAGATGCAGTGCTTGTAAGTTCAAATCCATTTTAATCTTTGCACAGCAGCTATTTCCCAATATAAACTAATCAGAAAAGTATTGATGTTACGAAGTGCACATATCGGTATGTATGTGTGTGTGTGTATTCTCAGTCTGAGGAAGGTTCAGATACAAAGTACTATCTGTACTTTAACTCAAGCTTTATATCATCAAAGGTCATTTGGTTCACCACCTGCTTTCCACAGTACACAACTTGACCACCGTAGCACTGATGATGTTACCTAGTTTGCAAGAAATGTCTGCAAGAAAACAATCAAACTCGGAGAACACCAAGAATCCCGCAACAGGGTTGTATCTGTGAATCCATACTTCAAAGCCTGAAGGCATTCAGAATATCTCCTCTTAGTGCACTTTTCTCTAAAGAAAAACAGCTTTATCTATTGCAAAAAAGAAAAGCTTCAACAGGCATTGAAATGGTATTGAAGGTTGAATTTAAAATCACTTTTAAGTCTGCAGTTCTCAAGCTGTGTGTTGTGGTGCCCCAGGGTGCCTACAGCAAACTCAAAGGGGTATCACAGCAAATTTTAAATTTTACCCCATGTGAACTATTAGCTTGAGGTAGTACATAGTTTTGGCCTAGGGGGAGCTGCGAAAAATTTCATGAGACGCTCATGGCACCATGAATCAAGACATCATGGGAAGCTCTGTTGTATGTGTTTTATTGAAATTTTGTATTAATAAATTTCAATCCATTTTAAAGTATTTCTGATTTAAGGTAGTGGTTTTTAATATTGGGTAGCATTATATGCATACACACATTATGTGCATACTCTCATACATACACAGAGATAATCTACATATTTATTTACTTTTGTTGCCTAGGTCTTCTCTATACTATTCCAATCTAAGGGTAGCGAACTGAGCTATAGAGGCACTGAAGTTGCTTTAAATTTAGATTTGCCATACCTTATGGCCACTGGATCATAAAAAACTGTGCCAGGGAATTTGATAGAAACTGCTTTTATTTATCTTTGTTCTAAGATTCTTGAATTACTTTACATTTCTCAGGGTATTTGTCCTGGTAGTACCACTAAAAGATAAACAAGCAGAATTGAAATACTAGTCTATTAAAAGGAAACGCTAAAACAGGCCTTGTAAAGAAATCTTCAAAATAATCAGGAGCAAAAGGGAGGCTCTTTTACCAAGTATCTGAAATGATACACAGAGAGGCCAGCATGTACTAAGTGACAGAAAAGTTGTGCTATACATTATTTGTTCTCAGAAGCTTATTTTTTAAATAACTATCCCCTCGAAAAGAGATCTTCTGAGAAATTACGGCTATTATTTCTGCATGAGATATAAAAAAATGGTGGATAGCTAGGTTTTTTTTTTGCAAGAGTCCTATCCATTTGGCAGACTTCTCTAATACCAAAACCCGAGTTAGAATATTTTGACCTAACATACCACAAGCTGTTTTACAAGGAGAAAGTTGCCATTCTCCTGCCTTTTCTTCCACTTTTGTTTGCCTTAAATCCATTCTATTAGCTTACTATGCTACTTCTTTAGATCTAACCTGTGTTTCTGTTTTGTAATGTTCGTAACCTTTTTTATGCATCACTTCTTTCTCAAGGGTGTGTGTGTATGTGTGTACACATACACACACCCACACCATCTTTACCAAAAGAAGTGTAATCACCTTGGTGTTCACTTAGTGGCTATCTCAGCTTCTTCATGCCTTTGTTTTGTGTTTTATTGTAGATCTGTTGTAGTGGACTGATCTAAACAATCTAAATATTTCTTTGGCAATGCAAACCACATCAAAAATATGTATTAAAGTTTAGTAATCCCTCCTACTTTCACAGTGATTACTCAGAAGTTTATGTCATTATTTTTTTGGATATTACCAAAGTAGTAATGGTCCAACTGGTACAGAATGTGGCCATGTGTGGGGTTATGGGGATCATGTGGCCCCCCTCCTGCGCGAGCTGCACTGGTTGCCAGTGGGCTTCCGGGTGCATTTCAAGGTGTTGGTGATGACCTTTAAAGCGCTCCATGGCTTAGGACCTAGCTATCTACAGGACCGCATATTACTATCAAATACCTCCCACCGACCTGTACGCTCCCACAGAGAGGGCCTCTTCAAGGTGCCGTCGGCCAGACAATGTCGACTGGCGATGCCCAGGGGGAGAGCCTTCTCTGTGGAGATCCTTTCCTCTGGAATGACCTTCCCACAGAGATACGAATTATCTCAGACCTCCGTGCTTTCCGCCATGCTGTAAAAACTCATTTCTTTATGCAGGCTAGTTTAGCCTAATTACACCTATTCCTTGTTATTTTTTTAATATCTTAAATTTTTAAAGTTTCGGTAGAAATTGGTTTTATATTTCCAGCCACTGTATAATGATTTTAATGTGTTTTAAAAGTTGTTTATATGTTTTGTGAAGTATTTTAAATGACTGTACACCACCCTTTGTCCCTTCGGGGGGAAGGGTGGTATAGAAATATAAATAAAACTAAACTAAAACAACTAAACTAAGTCACCCAGTGAACCCCCTGGGGCTGAGAGAAGACTCTCCCATTGCCCAAGTCATAATGGCTCCAGAAAACAATGCCCAAGGACCAGAGTAGAGGAAGCCTGCCTGTTCCAGTTTAAAGTGGCAAATAGATTCCAATCTGATCCCACTTCTCTAAAAATCACCTGCCTGTGATACTTTCCAATGGTTGGGTAAGCACATCAAATTTCTGCAGCTTGATTTGTTGGACAAAATATTAAACATGTAGCAGCTAAGAATGACTTTGAGCTGCATCAGATATGAGATGGTTAGAAATTCTGTTTATATCTAGCACCATACTCAAACAGAGTATACAGTCACCATGTGCTTTACTGCTTAATTATTTTAATTGTAACAGGAAACTTTACTTGGAACAAAAAGGACATAGAGTATATACCATAGATCCAAACTTGTCTACTGGCTGAATACTACTGTATATGTTGCATTAAAATATATGAAAACTGAATTTCAACAAAGATAAAGTCAGCATCACAATATGGCAAGAGTAAGACACATTTATGCTATGATTAGCTGTAAGTACAGTACAGAAAAGCTCTCTATGTTAAATGAAAAAATAGATAGAACTAGGAAAAAATGTCTCTTCTTCAAGAATTGAATTTTCTTCTTGAGTAGTCTATTGAGAACTATGTCCCTGTAGCAAGCAAAACTACCTCTTTCCCTTTTCTGTTTTTATTCCTTCCTGTCACAGTTGCTTCAAAAATGCTTATTACTTGAGTCTTGATACTTCATTAAAGTATTATGGATGTATTTCCCAGCCAAGTCCAAAAGCACTCCCTTCTATAGCATTTCCATAACTGATTTGTACCAAACAACTGTAGCACTTAAAAATGACTCATTCTACCTGGCAAGTTACACTCCTAACCAAAACTTCAAACTTCTTTTCTTTTCAGTTTTCATTAAAAAGCCAGAGGTTATATTTGGGCTTCAGTATTTTGCTGAAGCAAAATCTTGAATTAGCAAGCTGCTTCATAAATCTATAAGATATTAATGCTGCATATTCAAACATTTCTAAAATATTCATGTTCAGTAATTAGAGAATGCAAAACTTCTGGGAAGAAGAATGCAAAAGACTTCCTCAGTAGACAGAACCCTCAATGAATAGATTCCATACTATGATCATTTCTGGTGACTTCCATTCTGTGTTTTGGTACAGGAAATATTCCGTGCAGCCAAAACTGGTCTTTGCAATTAGTACAAGGCCCAAAAGGTCATCTATAGAGTCACAGCAGATGATAAAATAGCCCAACTTCAGTAGATCAGCTCATAAGACATGCTAAGACCAAAGATTGTTCTTACAAAATCAGAATCATAAGCTTGGTGATATAATCCAATCTGTCGCCCAAGAATCCACTGTGGACATTTCATTTAAAAATATTAGAGAATTAGAATATCAGTAATATCCTCCAGATTCAGTTCAAATAAATTGAATTATGAAGTGGCAAATATATAATAGTCATATATACATTTTCCTTCAGAAATGTTGTTTTTATACACAGATACACTCATTTGGAGATTTTGACCAGTCTGCTGCATTTATTTTTAACCTATCCTTTTGTAAATAAAATGATAAAAATGCTATATGTCTTTAGTAATCACTCAGAGCAAAGAAAGAAAATTCTGATTGGCCTGGAAATTCTTATCAGTTTAGAAAGAAAGGCACATGGAATAATAGTGGTTTCACACAGAATTTATCTGCACAAGCAAAAAACTACTTCTTTAAAGTTTCCAGAATCATGAAGATGGAGCCTATGTGTGCTGTCACAGATAGTTTATTTTAGATCTTACATCAATGATCTAAAATCCGCTCCAGTCCGGCTTCAGGCCTGGGTACAGCACCGAGACGGCATTGGTCGCGTTGGTGGATGATCTCTGGAGGGCCCGGGATAGGGGATGTTCCTCTATTATTTTATCACTCCCCTTTTAAATGTCATTTAATCAGGCTTATTTAATTATTTTAATACGTTCTTAATCTGTCTATGTATTTGTTTGCTTTTAAACTGCCTGTAAGCCGCCCTGAGTCCTTCAGGAGAAGGGCAGGATATAAATAAAATTAAATAAATAAATAAGAAGTTACTGAAAGTAACAGATGGTGTAAGATAATACCCATATATGGAGATATAGTAGGATAACCAATTATATAAACTTCTTCTTTTTATGCTATATTTTGCTCTGGTATAGTTAGATAAGAATAACATCTCAGGCGGGGCTGGGGTTGCAAAATCAATAAAAGTCACACCTTGGGCATAGCCTGGGGTTCAGAATTTGACATGTTAATGCTCTGAACCTTTGTGCAAATAAACCTGTATCTCCAACCCTTCATGGTTTTGTGTCCTGAATTGGTAACAGGATTTGCTGCAACAGAATTGTAGTGAGATGAGATGGAGGAGAGGTCATGGGAACGTGTTCCTCAAAAAGGGAGGCATCTTTCGCGGTGGCACCTGGGACACGACTAGGAGCCCTGTGTCAGAAAGAGATCTTTCTAAAGCCCATCTAGTTAGCCTAGACAAGGTCCTTCCTGTCGATTAGTAACAGCAACAGGCATGGAAAGACAGATCCACCTTTGTTATCAGTTCCATCTGCAGCCTCCGTTTCACCCAGAGAAACTGAAGGTAGTTCAGAATGAAGCAATGGCACCCAAGGGGTTTTCAGAGGAAGATGGCTCTTACTAGCCCAAGGCCAAATCTAAGCAGCATTTCTCCCAAATTCTCCCTCATTACATTTGATGTCAGGAAGGGCTTTTCTTTGGCTGAAAGAAAGGTTTCAGTGCTTCGGTTTTCTGACTATGAGGATTATCCACTGTGAGACATCGCACAAGCAAGATACTGTTGCAAGCTACCCAGTCACTCTAGACAGCAGCATATAAACCAGAAGCTGAATGCCCATCCCAAAGCTTATTCCCCACTGGGAACAAGATCTGCAACCAGCCTTGGGTAAGCTCCATTGGAAGCAGTTCATGCCTGAACTCAGGCATTGGTCAACAGATTTGCCTTCTTCATTCATATTTGAGGACAAGGAACGAGCAAAACTGGGACTATCAACACCGCAAACTCCAGCACTTGATGGCCTCCCTCATGACTTATGAGGATAATAGACACAGAGAGGCCACAGAAGGGCCATCATCTGTATCCTAAAGAATTGTCACCCCAGATTCCAGGTTGTCTGAACCAACTTAGAACATTGTTCCATGTTATAGTATTCGAAGGAAACTTTCTCGATTACTACTTAAGCCGCCCAAGCAGTCTAAGGAAATTAGCACTCCCCACATTCAATTCTCAGTGAAGGCATCCACCATTGAGATTAGGTTTAGCTTGCTTAAAATGATTCCTAAGGCTTTGGAAAACAGAGAAAAAATGTCCATATTTCACTCACCTTGTAGAGCAACTTTAGCTGTGAAAGAGCATCTCGGTTGATAATAATTCTCTGTCTTTCAAAACTCCCTCGCTGCTGAAAGACAAAATCCAGGTTGGGGAGAACCACCCAGGTCCTGACGATCAGATCTGCTGACACCTCTCCATTTTGGTCCAAGAACAGTTTCCTCACAGAAAGATTGCAGAAAGGGATGAAACTAAAATAGGAAAGATTCAGTAATGCTTCTTATCTCATGTGGTCTTTCCACATTTGAATTTTTTCTCCACAGTTACTACTATCTTCAAAAGTAAAAAAAAATGTTCAGCAAAATTTCTCAATCATGCATTGATAAAGCACAAATTGACAAAATTTGTCAATTATATAGAACATTCTAGAACAATCGCAACACAACTGAACAAAAAATCAGTAAAGATAAACTCCTTGAAAATAACCAGGTGATTACTAGTAAGAATGGATTTGTCTAGAAGTAGGTTCTCAGGTTAAACTTCTCCCAGGTATACAGGTGAGAGATATGACCAGACGAGCTAAGTCTAATTTATTGTAAAGCTACATTAACTGAATCCTGCAAATCTGAAAGCACAAATTTCCCTCAACAATTTTTACAGTATGAAGTTAGGCAGGATCATTTCAGAGTTTCTTTCTCTGCTTGTTATGCAGCTCAGGGCTCCCCTCCCTCTTGCTTGATCATTTTCAGTCAGCATGTTTTCCGCCATCCCCAAGGTAATTTCCCCCCCTCGTTACACTTTGATAATACATTGTGGGAATGCTTGGGATATAACTTGATTTCATCAAAGTATTAACAAACATCTTCATGAAATCATGATTTAGAAACCTACTTAACTGAAGGTTGGATAATGCAATAACTAAGTAGGAAAAGAACTGTACTCAAATAATTTTCTCACAGAACTGGGAGATATGAATAACACTTACTCTTTTAGCATCTATTCTTCAATATATTCATTAAGAGACACAGAATCAAGAAATGAGGATTTTGTGATGCACAATTTATTCCAATAATTAGACAAAACTTAGATCATTTTAAAAAAAATTCAAGCTTCCAGGAAAAAAAAATCATTTTTCAATAGATAAAGAGGTGTATAAATAAAATACAGTAGAAAGAGAACTGATGTTTAAAAATTTGGACTTGACAAGCTATGGTATCTCATGTAAGAACAGAAGGATGTGCGCTCCCATAAAGATCTATCATTAAGGTTTCATTTGTACTATTTTGATATTATTAGATATGAATACTGGTCACTGATTATAATAAATTGGTGGGAATGACTAATTTGCAACCTAGCAGTTCGAAAACATGCAAATGCAAGTAGATAAATTGGCAGCACTTTGGTGGGAAGGAAACAGCATTCTGTGCACATTTGGCATAGTCATGGTGGCCACATTACCACGAACGTCTTTTCAGACAATGCTGGCTCCCTTGGCTAGGAAATGGAGATGAGCACTGTCAAATGTCTTGAAATCCTTCTCTTCAAAGAAACTCTCAAAGTAGTTCATCATCAAGCATTCATTGATTTATTGGGGAGGTAGCAGGAACCAAGAGAGGAGTGAAGCTGGTTTTGACCTCTTCCCGCCCAGCTTCAACATTGTAAACATTTTTTTTCTAGTTTGAAACTAATATCACATGGTATAGATCAATGATGGGAAACCTTTGAGAGACCAAGTGCCCAAACTGCAACCCAAAAGCCACTTATTTATGTAGCTGTTTTAAATGCCTGTAAGCCGCCCTGAGTCGCTCGGGAGAAGGGCAGAGTATAAATAAAATTATTATTATTATTATTATGTATTGCAAAATGCCAGCATGGCAACACGCACCCCTCTTCCCCCTGGAAATGCCCCACATTCCTAGCAACTCCCCCGCAACCCCCCACGCCATGCCATGACTGTCCATGTGATATTTCTTCCTGCTTAACAGAGAGAGAGAGACAGGGGGGGGTAGAAAGAGAAAGAATGAGAAAGACACAGAGAGAGAGAGAATGAGAGACAGACACCGTTGTTAGGGTTATATGGGTTATGGACCCTTTAAGCACCTAACTGGTTGGTTGACAAAATGGCTAACTAGCTGAATCATCTGAGTCATGCTAATTGCTTAGAACCAGGATGCTTATTATAAAAGCAAGAGACTTGAGAAGCACTCTCTCCTTCGATATTCTACGACTCTTTGCTTCTGTATTTGATCCTGAAGATTGCTGACCAACTTTGTTGGTGAAATTGCTGGTGAAGACTACTTGCTAACTTGGTTAGTAAAAAGGACTG
>JANHFO010001726.1:106608-122681 GCA_032468095.1 Pareas carinatus
CTCTCTCTCTCTCTCTCACACACACACACACACACACACACACACACACACACACACACAGAAAGACGGAGGCCTGGCCTTCAGGCTCTTGCAAGAGGCTTCTAAAGGAGAAGGCAGAGGCTACTCCCAATGACCAGTAACATTCTGTCCATGGCTGTTCAGCAGATCTTGGCAATTGCAGGAGAACCACCGAGAGGAGCTTCTGCCAGTAACTCCATCCGAAAGGATGGCCAAGGGCAGGCAGCCAACGCCTGGCCAGGGGTCCCCCACCCACTGGAGGAGAGAGAATCCTTCCGGGCCGAGAAGGAGGGGAGTCCCCAGCGCCCCCACACCGCCATCTCAGCAGGAGGCTTTCAGGGGAGCCCCCGTGGGGACATTGTCCTGTTTGGGAAAGTTGACCCTCCAACGAACAGAATGACCCCCACAAGCGCTCCAGGAGCCCCTCCAGAATCATCAGCCCCTCCTGGCTGAGGCAAGGCAGCCCACTGAGGACAGGCAGGATTCCCCACAATCCTTATTCAGGACGCTTCCGCCCGCCTTATACCCACTGGCCACGCCGAGCCCTTATAAGCAGAACACCAACACGGACATCCCCTTAAAATCCGCTGAAGATGTGACCCAGCCTGGTAACGAAACGTTCAGGAACCAACCCACCCGCTCGGAGAACGGACCTCCGCCTTCATCCTACCCCCCGAGCCACAGATATTCTCCTCTACTGCAAACGCTTCAGTCTGCTGAGCCTTCAGCCGGTCCAGAACCTTCATTTGGGCAGAAACTCTGGGGTCTGGGGAGTACGGGCGCACAAGATTCACGGGTTGTGCAAAAGGGACCTTGGCTGTCGAGTGCTGAGCAAGGGGTTGCCAGCTGCTGTGAGCACCTGCCATACCTGGAGGGAGGGGGCTGAGTGCGGCGTGACGTGTGGGGTGGGACTGGCCCTGCCTGGAGGAGGAGGAGAGGAGTGCGGCCTCGGACACTCAACTGAGGACCTTGGCGGGTGGCTGATGGGAGCCGGGGATGTGCCGTCGGAGGCACCTCCAGGACGCTGGACATGGCTGCAGCTGAATGACGCGTTCAAGGCTACCACAGCAGTGATTGGCTGAGGGACTTTTGTGGGCCGGGCAGATCTCTTCCCTTCTGTAACCCCCGAATGCTGGATGTGCTCAGAGCCTGCCCAGCCACGCTGAACTCAACCACCCAGTCAAAGTACCTTTTCTCTATCCCACATTGGAGTGAGGGGTCGTTCTTTCCTGGGGGGTGGGGACCAACCTCACAGGGGTCCTCCTGGTGGTGAACGAGGCCCATCTGGTGCCACCTGGGAAACTGATGCTGGGAAGAGCCAGTTTCTGGGCAAAATCCCTTGGCACAGAAAATGCAAGGCTGCCAACCATTCCCGTACTGTTTCCCCCCCCCCCCGCTGCTTTCAGACAGAAGACGCTTCCTAGTGCTGCCAATTAAGGATGCGGAATAATTGTTCACTCTTCCCCCCCCCTTAATGCATTTTCTGTGCGAAGAAAAGTGATGGCAGAGGCGAGAGAACACCTGTTGCAAGCTGAGTGCCTCTCCTTCAAGCCACTGGGGGGGAGGGGGAGGGGGAGCCCCACGAGGATGGGGAAGAGCCTGGCAAGCAGCCTCAGGGCTGGGCTGGGGGTCTGCAAAGCCCTCAAATCTGCCGACGCTGAACCGCAGCCTCAGGCCACGGGGTGGAAGTCGGGCATGCCCTTTGGGGTCAAAGGAGCCCTGGGATCACCGGATCGATCGGGCAGCGTCAATTAGCAACGCAGCTTTTTTCCTAACACCTGGCACAAGTAGCGCACCCACGCGATAAGCATTCTGATAAGCTCGGCCATAAACACATCACCAGGTTCCGACGGAAGGACCATTGGCCGACCAGGGCAGACTCGAGAGCGTCTCCGGCGGTTTCTCCACCTTGGGAGCTTTAAGACGGGTGGACTTCAGCTCCCAGAATTCCCCCATCCAGCGGGGCGAGTCGGCCCACCTTAAAGCCGCCAAGGTGGAGAAGAAGCAGCTGGTCAGAGGGGAGCAGCGGAGCGATGCAGGACTCGGAAGAAAAGGCTGATGAGTCGTTGACCATCTGGAAAGGTGACCCTGTGATGGGGGTCTCTATTGAGTTACATTTCTCTGCTGCCCATCCCACTGCCAAGCCACCTCCTTGAGAGAAGACGGTGCAGACCAGAGGAGGAACCAGGGGCTTCCTTCGCCATGAAGTGATTTGAGGTGGGGGAGGAGGGCTGTCCATCGGGGGGCCCTGCAGGGACGGAATGGATCGCCGTGAGAGAGATGGATCGCCGTCTCTAAGTTTGATACATAGACAAAACATAAATATCTTCTGGCTCTGGCCCAGGGGTTGGAGTAGGAGATCCTCAAAGTTGGTTTGAACCCACACCTTCCATCATTCTGCATTTCTGTAGCAGATAATGGATTGGCTACTTTCATATTGGTGGACTTTAAGCTTCTTAATCACATTAAGCTTATTAGTATATAAACCTGGTGGACTTTGACACGCAGATAGGAACCTCATCAAAACCTTAGTGGGACCAGCAGGATCCCGAGCGATCCTTCTCACTTTCCAGCGCTGCATCTCCCTGTGGTGGCCTTGACAGGAGGCACCCGGTGCTCTTCTACGTTGCTAGTTGCGCTACCCGACCTTAAGTGACTGGGCAGCTCACAACCATCAAATAAAGAAATATTTGATTATTTATTAAACAAACTTATATGTCCACCAAACTCATACACAGGGGAGTCCGGGCACCTTACAGGATTAAAAACCCACAACATAAAAATTACACACACAGCGACACACACACCACCACCACCAGCAGCAGCAACCCAACCAGGCCAGCCCCTTCTTGATGGACTCCTTTCTCCTTAAGCCCTTGGACAAAGCCGCACCTTCAGGGCCCTTCGGAAAAGCAACAGTCTGGGGACAGACCGTACTTCCGGGGGCACCACCAAGGAGGCCTTTTCTCATGGTCCCACCGCATGTTACATCCCTGATCGGTGGAGCCCACAGCCCACCTTCCCTTCCCACTGTTGCCATGACCTGTTTGAGTTGTGTTGGCCTGCTGCGTTTGTGCTCCGGAGTTTTGCTTTGGGAGGGACATGTTAAACGGTGGAGCATCCTTGGGTATCTCCATTTACAGACAGGCCTCGATCTACAACGGGTTGCTTTGCAACGGTTCAAAGTTACACCGGACCTTCCTCGGAGCTACTTATGATCCACTGCGTGGTCTTGTTTTTATTGAAAACTAGAACCCGCGTCAGTTTTTTGGCCAAACGGGCCTAGGGAGAACCGTTGCTTTGTTTGACAGCTACAGATTTGATAAGCAACTGTGGGGATTCGCTTAACGTCGGCCACAGAAAGCCAGTCGTATCAGGTTGGATGTGTTACCAGCCATTTCTATGGCCATCGTAACTTAGGTCCACCATGGTGCAGCCTCCATTATGGACATCAATCAAAAGCTACCTGCAATTGTTTCAGAATAGTGACGCCTCCATTGCCATTAGTTGGCAGCAAACCGCTGGAGGCCTTTGGGTCCCTGGGCTGCCGTCTTTGGCCAGCTGGGCCCGCGAAGCTGGGACGCAGCCAGCAGAGCATGCGGAAGGAACACCCTCGGGGCCTGGACTCGAGAAAGAGGCTGCGCTGGGCTCCCATGGCTTGTGAGCTGACCTCAAAGCAGACGGAGATGCCGGGGCCCTCTCGGTCTCCCCCCCCGTCAGAGCAAAGGAAGGCCAGAGAAGGCTCCCTGTCCCCTTCTGACCCCTGGACCACTCACCCGGCCTGGCATTCTAGAGCCGAGGGGCCTTGCGGGAGGGGAGGGGGAGGGGGAGCCCTGAATTGGGCATGCTGCCACTCCCGTCCCGAGGATTTCCCACTCTGGGGAATCCCCTCCCAGATCCTTATATGGATCTAACAGAGCAGAAGGCCAGGAGGGGGGGGGGGGACCCCTTGTTTCCAACTCACAAAGGCTGCTAAAAGGCAGAAACGTCGGCGAGTTGCCGCTCCCCTCAACAGATGCATTGAGCAGCTAAACCGAGGTAGGATGGGCCCTTTGGGAGCGGTGGGTGAGTTGTGCATGGCGCCCGCCTGTTGGGGGTCTTTGATCTGCAGGGTCTCTCAGTGGTCAAGTCATCGCTCCCCCCATAAGAAAGAAGCCCCCCTCCCCGAAGTCCTGGGAAGGCAGATGAGGCTCCGTTCTCCTCTGCAAAACAGGGCGGGAAGGGGCAGTTGCGCAGGTCCCCCACCCCCCAGATGTGCTGTCCCCGAGCGGGCAACCTGTTTTTGCTGCTACGGAGCCCCTTTTCCCAGGGAGAAGCTGCTGTGCTGCCGCTGAGGGGCTGCTCCACTGGCCCCGTAGCGGAGGAGGGAAGAGACCTTGGCAACGCCTCGGCCCAGTGGATGGGGTGCCTCCGCCTTGACTCACCACGCTCCTCCTCAGCAGGTCTGGAGCTGGCAAGCACCCCAACGGGACACTGCTGGCCCGGGAGCAAAGCCTGCCCCGCCCTCCCGAGATCCACCCTGGGAGGAATTGCCCGTAAGTCGCTTCCCATCCTTTGATGCCGCAACCACGTTCTTCCGTTGCCCAGAGCTCCTCTCCTTCCCGCCTTCCGCACCCTGCCTGGGTCCTCCAGGGTCTCCGGGGTCCTTCACTCATCTGTCTGCCAGGGAAGGGAGGTGCCAGGGGACCAACCCCTCTCTTGGGCCAACTGACGAGCCCCTCAGGGGCTGCCCTGGCCAGGAACCCACCACCCATTCCCGGCTGGCCAGAGGTGGACAAAGAGAAAGGCCTTCTCCTGTCCCCTGGAGGTCTGCTGGAGGGAAGTCAGTGAGAAGGAGATCGTGCTCCTGGGAGGGAAGAGTGATTTCCGGCTTCTCTCTGTGTCCCGGTTTCACCTCTGGGGATTCGGGAGGCACCGCCAGGGCACACCCGGGTGACCTCACCGGCTCTTTCTTCCTGGAAGGGAAGTCCTTAAGGTGGGCAACTCAGAGCTTCCCAGGCCATGACTAATCCCTGTGGATTTGGGATGAGGCTTCAGTGGGAGGGGTCGGGGTTGGGGTTAGGCAGCCTTCCACCGAGTGCGGCCTCAGCAGGATCTGCTGGCATGTTTATGAAAAGGACCAAGCGGGCGGTCAAACGAACCCTTCTAGAGGTCAGGGATCTGCTGGCACCTGACCTTAAGCCTTGGCAGGTGAGCGGCATTCTTAAGAGGTTTAGAAAAATGAACGGAAGGAGGAAAAATAGGCCCGAGTGTAAGATCTGATCGAGAATCCGCCCTGCCGCGCATCAGCGCCCAAAACATTTCTGCCTTTTAATTAAATTGGTCCATCGGAAAAGGAGCTTCCAGGCTCTGGCTTTTGGGGTGTCTTCCTGCGACATCTCCATTCACGCTGGGTCAACCCAAACGCTTCCTCCGCTGCTCAAAGGCCCTTATCCCCAGTCGAGGAGGATCTCTAAAGCTCAGGGTTGAACCGGGGGTCCTTCGTGGCTCTCCGGCAGACGTTTCACGAGCCAACTCAGGGACATCCTCGGTGCTAGAAGCCCTCCCCACCCATGCCGGCTGAAGGGGCATGCTGCAGACCCCACCGGCCACGGGAGCCCAGCAGGCAGGTTCCAGAAGAAGAGCCACTTCTGCAACGGCACCCACCCTCTGGAACGGGGTCCCTGTTAAGGTTTTATGGGCTATGGTCCCTTTAAGCACCTAACTGGTTGGTTTACAAAATGGCTTACTAGCTGAGTCATACTGAGTCATGCTAATTGCTTAGAACCAGGATGCTTATTATAAAAGCAGGAGACTTGAGAGCACTCTCTCTTCTTTGATATTCTATGACTCTGCTTTGCGTCTGTATTTGATCCTGTATGTCGCCGCTGAAGATTGCTAACCAACTTTGTTGGTGAAATTGCTGATGAAGACTACTTGCTAACTTGGTTAGTAAATGGACTGCTTGACGGTATATGATAACTGGACCGTTGACTTAGAAGACTGGACTGTGTTTAACTTTCTGTTTATAAAGACTTTTATGCCTACTTTACCCTGCGCCTGTGTGATACTGGTTTCCATCGCTACTTCCTAGCCCACAGCGTTTTTCGCTGCACGCACCATGTGCTTGTTCCTAACATTGGTTCTAAGCCTAGGGGGCTAACAGTCCCCCAACCTGTTGCCTGGGGCTCACTAACGAGCCAACGCCTATCCACAGTCAGGCAGCAGGAGTGACGGGCTGGCTAGCATGCATGCACACATGTGCTGCGCAGTCCAACTCACATGAGTGGCGGGTGCTGACACTGGCACCTCTGCTCGCCTGTGCGCCAGCACACTATAAAGATCTCCTTTAAGAAAATATTTAGAAATCACAAAGTAGCTTCGTAAATGCTTTGAAGTCAAATAGCTTTATTATAATCAGGTAAGAATTCCTCTTGATGCGAGGGTCAACGAGGGTGTTTGTGTCAAGAGTTGTCTCCTTGCTCGCAATCGCATCAGCGTTCAGCAGCAAACTTTATCTAGAATAAGCATCAGTACTAACAAGCTTGTAGCAAACCTCATTCTAAAGGCATGTAATGTGAGAAAGGGTCCTTATCAGGAACAAGGTCGAGATGGATTCTGCAGGTGCAAAACAGAAGGAGGGGGGAAGTGCGAAGAAAGAATGTGTATGTGAACCATGCGAGGAAGGCACCAGAAGGGGGGTATGCAAAAGGAATGTGTATGGGAACTATACAGGAGGGAGATGAGAGAGGCAGTTTGAAATACATGTCACCAGTTTCCATGCCAATGGAGAGGCTTGTTAATTGTTACGTGTCATGATGTGTATAAAGCTGAGACGATCTTTCCTTTCAGTGTGCCTTTTTCCTCTGAACACTGCCACCAGAGGAAATTGGTCACCTGCTTCTTGCATTGGCCATCGCAATAAAGTGTTATTTTTAAATTTTTCTCCAACCTCATCCTGAGTGTGTGATTGAACCTACGATACTCAGGTGATCTTTTGGTTTGAGGGTTCCCTAGATGCTCGAAGGAACCTAGCAACACATATAGAGAGAATTTATATATGATGTTTTGTAGATGGCATACGACACCCTGCAAAATGTCTAAGACGAGTAAAGAAGTGTCAGATAGGTGTTGGAAGTGTAAAGACAGCACAGGTACTTATTATCATATGTGGTGGACATGTACCTATGCAGAAAAAATACATAAATGGTTACAAGAAATGACAAAGAAACAGATAAACTTTAAACCTGAACTTTTTTTGCTGAGTATTCTTCCAGAACAATTTAACAAACAATCTGTATATTTGACAATACACATCCGGACAGCAGCTAGGATTGTCTTTGCCCAAAATTGGAAGAATGAAAAAAACAATACAAGAGGAAGAGATAATTAGAAAATGTTTAGATTGTGCAGAAATGGACAGACTAACTCTGATGTTGAAGAATGAAGAAGAATCGGTACACTTTAAAACATGGAATAATTTTTATGGATGTTTAGACAAAAAATGGAAAGAGCAGGTTTGAAATTGTACTAGTAAGATGAAATAGGCGCTGTTGAAGATCCGTAAACATGTATACCCAGATGGTTGATGTTGATCGAAATATTGAAGCACTTGGTTTTATTTTTATTTTTTTAATTTTTGTTTAAAACCAATAAAATTCTTTTTAAAAAAAGCAAATGAAGCTGCACACATGCACCTGCCTCCACCCCCCCACGCCAGCCCACCCATCAGGAAAGGTCGGGGAATGCTGCCCTCCTCCATCAGCCCCCTACAGAGCCCCACCCCCTCATTGGGACCCTGAGCTAGTTGGTCCAGTCATGTCTTCAGGGCCTTTCAGAAAGCCAAAAGGGAGGTGCGGATCTCACCGCAGGGGCCACGATGTTCCAGAGCAGCGTTCCTCAACCTTTCTGGGTTGGCCGCCTGGTGCAGGGGGGCGGGAGAGGGGAAGGTTGTGCGCGAGGGACAGGTGCACAAGCGGGACTGTGAGCGCCAGCACCTGCAGCTCAGGTGAGCTGGGCCATGTCTGTGTGTGTGCTCACCGGCCTGCTGCTCAGCCAGACCGGTTGCAAATAGGCCCCAGGTTGGAGACCCCTGTTCTACTGGCAGAGCATTCTTTAAACCAAGGGCCACCACCAAGGAGACTCTGGATCCAACAACTCTATGCCTAACTTCATAGGTTCAATCACACATTCAGGATGAGGTTGGAGAAAAAATTAAAAATAACACTTTATTGCGTTAGCTAAGGCAAGAAATGGGTGACCAGCATTCCTCTAGTGGCGGCGTTCGGAGGAAGTGGCCCCCTGAAAGAAAAGGCTCTCTCACGCTATACACATCATGACAAGTAACAATTAACAAGCCTCTCCATTGGTACGCAGACTGCTGGCATTTATTTCAAACTGTTTCTCCCTTTTCCCTCCCCTTACAGTTCCCGTACACTTTCCTTCTGCACACCCCCTTTCTGGTGCCTTCAAAGCTTATCTCTTCTTTTCCGTAATGAGATTCTCTTGCATTACAAGCTTTTTGAATAACGTTATCGCTGGCGTCTTCCAGGGAGGAAGATACACAAACACTAGTATTCTTTGTTACTACTGGCCTTCACATCAAAAGGGAACTCTACCTAAATAAAATTGATTTATTTGATTTCCAAGCATTTGCTTAGATGAGTTCCTTACAGGGGCAGACCTGGTTCTCCCCTTTCTGATGATCTGTGTCGAGATGCTCCTGTCCCATTTTGCACAAAACCATCTTGTTCACTGAGGCAGTCGGGCGCTCCACATACGAGCAAAGATTTCAGAGAGGAAACTATCCGGGGGACACACGGAAGCCCAGCCTTGCCTTTCTTTTTGCACATTAAAATGCTTGTTTGCTTCACGGAAATGCTTGTTCTTCCATTTTTATGCCTGCAAAGCCCAGAAGGTGACTGTTTACCACAAACAAATGGTCGAAAGGTAAGTCACCAGTTGGAAAACCAAATGCAGAATCTCTCCTTTCGCTTGATGCTTAAGGGACAAAAACGTGGCTGCCCCAAGGAGGCCGAGTGGTGCTGGGGGTGGGTCCCCCAGGTGTGGAGTTTCATCTCTCCCAGGGACTTGACTTGACACAGACCGCCTGGGCCTCCTGAGGCTAAAATCCGCTGTTTGCCCTCCAGAAGGAAGCAGACCACGGTGAGTTGTCCATCTTCTTAAAGCCTGCGGATCTGTTACCCCAACCCCGGGCAAGGTGGCTCTGGGGAAAGCTAGGAGATAACGCTTTTGTTGTACTGTGGCCCACCTGAAGCCACCAAAGTGACCTCCGCTTGGAGGATGGCCAAGAGATGATGCTTTTAGGGACCCTCACCACAGGACAAACTCTGAGGCTTCCAAGGAGGAGAGTTTTGATTTTTGCCTGGTCAGCTGTCCAAGGAACTATTCATCATCAAAATGGGCCTTTGGATGACAGCTTGAGAATTCAAAATGGTGAAGAATATAAAATAATGGAATCCTTCAAATAGAGAGAGACCTCTTTAAATCCTAGAGAGAACAACAGCAAAAGTGTTAGCTTCTTTAGGAAAGAATTCCATTCGTAGGATAAGGCCTTTAATCACCACCAGCCAGGAATTAATCAAGCTCTGTAGAAATGAGCCACCAAACGTTAGAACTGATTCAATTACGCACTGGACTATCTAAACGCCACTTGGCCGGCTTCCTTGCAAAACTGACCCACAATTCACAGACACGCAGCAGGAAACTCCTGACAATGAACTAGGACTAGAAAGGTTTCACAAGGACCCGCTGTGAGGAATCTTGTACTAAATATGACAAATGTGTTTGTGAGAGTTCAGTTTCATGGCAAATGTAATCAACCAAGTGTGAACACCAATCTTGTGGGGGGAAAAGTCACAGGCGGACATGTTGCAAACAACAAAGAAACTTTCTGTATAAATATCAGAGCCAACTTTTACTCGGGGCAATTCATTTGGACCTCGGCCCCACGTGTGAGGCTCTCTATCTTTGCAGAAATGAACAGCTGCAATTTTGGCATGGTTTATTGGCCATTCCAGCCAGAAAAACACAACATCAGCTGAGGACCCAGCCAACACTTTGCTGCTACATCAACCAAGAGAATTCCACGGTGAATCCACCTGGAGCCCTCGAGAGGGGTGTCCTGGATGGCTGGTGGACCAGGACAGCCTCTTGTCCCCATCTCTGCTCTGTTCTGTTTGCCTGACTCTTCTTCAGCCCGGAAGTGAAATCCTGCTAAAGAGACCCCTGGACCATTGACCAGCCAGACCAAGAAAGGATGCACGACTGAGCGTGCGTCTCCCTTCTCCAAGGAGGACACAAAGTTGTCCTTATGTTGGCATCTGCTTTGGGTGTCAACAAGCCCTCCCCCCTCTCTTCTACAACCCCACAGACCCCTCCTCTTTTGCTTGTTAATTTTTTTTCTGGAGAGGCATTGAGCATGCACATAACACTGTTAGGTTCCTTCGAGCATCTAGGGAACCTCCTAAAGACCACCCCAGTATCGTGGGTCCAATGAGACACTCAAGACAAGGTTGGAGGAATTAAAATAGCACTTTATTGCATTAGCTAAGCAAGAAGCGGGTGACCAGCATTCCTCTAGTAGCAGAGTTCAGAGGAAGTGGCACACAGAAAGAAAGGACGGTCTCAGCTTTATACACATCATGACAAAGAAGCAATTAACAAACTATTTTATTTCTCTTCTTTCAAAGTGTTCCTCCTTTATCCCTCCCATATAGTTTCCATACACATTCCTTCTGCAAACTCCTTCTTTTTGGTGCCTACAGAGCTTATCTCTTGTTTCCAATAATGAGGTTCTCTTGCCTTACAAGCTTTTTGAATAATGTTTACCGCAGCTCATTAGCGCTGATACTAGTGCGGGCAAGGAGATAACTCTTAACTATTGTTGACCTTTGCATCAATAGAAACTCTTTCCTAATTAAAATAAAGTTATTTGATTTCAAAGCATTTGTGAAGTTACTTGATTTCTAATTTGATTGCTTAAAGGAGATCCTCACAACACCTTCACAAAGAGGCCCTCCAGACTTTCACAGGAAGCCACAAACATTTGGCCGCCAGGATTCTGTTAGGAAAATAATTAAAAGGCCAGAAATTCATTTCAATCGAGTTCATTGGAAACAGGAACACGTCCTCTGTACTCTTATTCTCCTCCCAGGGATGACCAGCCGGAAGCCTCTCCCCTTCTCCATCGTCCTGGATGAAGCCTCCTATCCCCCTGCCGGCTAGATGAAGATTCTGATGTAATTAGCTTTATTATTTATTAAGTTTCATTATTTATTATTCTTGTATTGTACTGATTTAAGAAGATGGGAGGAAAAAAGAATTGGAGAGAGGAAAGAAGACGGGGGAGGGAGCACGAGAGGGAGGGGAAGGGGAAGAAAGGAAAAGAAAGAAAAAATCGCCGTTGACTTCCGACTCTCTCCGGCACGGTACAAAATAACATTCCAGCCGCAGCTTTTTGTTTTTACGCAGACGGTAATATATAACTATTGTAACAGTCTAATTGGCCAGCCCAAAATTAGGATTCATTTTTTTCCCACCACAAGCACAAAATCCAGAAGTAATATTCAGATTAAAAAAAGTCTACTTAAAAATAGTCTCTTCATTAAATAAGACAATCAATTTAACCAATTCTGCTTTATCCTCCTTGCAGTGGAAGTATTATATTTCTATTTCACTGGGTAGGCTTTGTGTACTGTCAGCATTTATATTAGCAAAAGTCACTGCTTTATTTTCAGATCTGAGCATTTCTTTAAACAGATACTCCATTTTCTTAAATGTTTTCTAAACAAATACTCTCAATGAAAGTTCCGTTAATATTTCACAAAATTTTAAAACTTGCTTAAGCTTCTTAAATGTTTTCTTCTTGTTCACCTTTTTTAATATTCTAAACATTTCTCTAAGCTAATACATCATTTTCTTTAACTTTTTCTGATAAGCAGGTCTTCTCATTTCACAAGCTTTAAAAAGTTACTTAACCATTGTATATAAAGGAATATTATATATGTTGTGTATACAAGAAAATTACATTTTCAAACTGTTAGATTAAGACTTACAGATATCAAACCCAAATAGACCAGTCCTAATTCCCATTAATTCATTAAATTTAGATCACCCCTAAAATTCTCTTTATTCTCCTTACATTTCTATTTCACTTAATAGGTTTTGTATACTATAAGCATTTATATTAGCAAAATTCACTGCATTCTGTCAAGTATTTTGTCCCCCTCTTTCCCCTTTTCCTCCATTTTCAGATCTGAGCATTTCTTTTAAACAAACACACCATTTTCTTAAACTTTTTCTAAACAAATACTCTCAATTAAAGTTCCATTAATATTTCTTTCCTCTCTCCCAGTTTCTTTATGTTCATTTTCTTTGTGTCTCTATGTTGATAATAAAAACAATTTTAAAAAAACTTGCGGGCTTCAGCTCCCAGAATTCCCCAGCCAGTGTATGTATATCGTAATATACAGCAGCCTATTTGATTGAAATGAATTTCTGATCTTTTGATTTTTTAAAAAACAGAATCCTGGCAGCCAAATGTTGCAAACTCTTATGAAATTTGGAGTGCCTCTTTGTGACGATGCTCAGTGCAGCCCAGCAAAACTTCTGGGAGTTGAAGTTCACAAGTCTTAATGTTGCCAACTTTGGAGAGCCAACTTGAACTAGAAGAAATTCTCCAAGATTTCAGACTGTTTAGGGATTTGGGGGGGGGGGAAATATGGATTTCTGCATCGAGAAACCCACAGAGCAGATGCGGTTCAAGCTGAAGATGCAACCAAAACACAGACCTAAACAGAAATGAGAGGGATACCAAAGAAATACAGGAGTGCCTGATGGGAAGGGGAATTTCCCTTGACCCTGTTCAAACATGTTAGTCCTGGCCAGCCCCAGAGACGCATCCTCCTCGTGAAACTGCACTCTCTCTGGTACCTTCTTGTGAAACTGACCCGGCTGGTTCAGCAGCTCTCGAGAGGTTACTTTCCAAATTTGGGCATTTCCAGTAACTTCTCTCTCAACACATTTTCTATGTGACACATATTTGGAGAGAGCCGCATGACTCTGTCAAGGTGTAAACTGTCAGGTAAATGCATCCGGGACTTTTAGGCAATTGAGTTGTTTTGATTGCTTTGTTTTTCCTGGAAATGTTTAGAGCGAATGTTTAGGCAAAACCTTCTGCAGCAGCGTGGAACAAACGGGGCTGGAGCGTAGGGTTTATTAAACAACGTTTATTCGTAGCACAAAACAGAACAGCACCAGCAGCGGCAAAACTCCCGCTGCCTTATTTTATAGTTGGCGCGCTAGTCGCGCGTTAGCCAATCAGGTTTTTTTACATAACTTAAATTCCCTTGTAGGGCAAACCACGGGGGCAGGGGACCCTCAGACCTCGACTCCCGGATGTCTGGGGAGTCCCGGATCCAATAAATAAATAAAATAATTAAATAAATAACATCTTCTGATGCGCGAAAGCATGCCCAAAATAGCCCGCCCGAAGCCCGAAGCCTTTCTCTCGGCTGGGCAGGATCTTAAATGCGGTTCACTGTTGCTGGACAAAGAAGAGCCCAAATCTATGGGGAATACAGTGGCCGTCATGCTCCTATCCACACGGAAAGGGCATTTTCCGGCCCAGGGATCCGTGTCTTCACCTGCCCCCTCCATGCCATCCCCCGGAGGGTAGAGCCGGGTGACCTGGCCTCGCCAGAGAGCCCTCAGCAAGGGCTTGCAAGGGAGGGGCAGCGAGGTGGGGCCAGACATTCAGAGGAAAATAAAAGCAATCCCCATTGCTGACGTCTTTTGCCGAAGGTGATGGGAGGACAGAGAGGGGGCCAGGGGAGGCTCTGGAAACGAGAACGGCGACACCAGGAATTCAGAGAAAGGCATGCTGCGGGAGGGGATCGGGGACCCCTTTGGTGGTGGTGGTGGTGCCACCGCCTGGCGCAAAAAAAACCACACAGAGTATCCATGACAACCATGAGGAAGAGGGAGTTCACAGGTTCAAGATCTATTTCACTAGAAAACGAGGATCAACAGGGGGAGTGTCGGGAAGATGGGAAGAGAGAGGAACTGGTCCGAAGATGCGTCCTGGGCTGCAAGGTTCAGGTCAACCGAGGCCAGCAGGATTTGCTCCTGGGCATTTTTCTAAAACCCGGGCAAAAGGGGACCCTGCCTGCTGGCCCCTCCTCGGGGTCTCGCGATGGGGGTGGTGCTAGAGCATGTCAATCCCCTGGGCTCAATCCCCTGGAGACGTTCTCCAAATCCCCTCCCTGGCCCAGCCTCACGTTAATGCATTTTGGCCTACAGGAGGAAAAGGATTTGAACAGAATATTTTAGCCCTGAGGTGTTACAAATGTTCTGCTGCTGTAAGGCAACCAGCACGACTGGCTCGGGGAATTCTGGGAGTTGAAGTCCACACGTCTTAAAACTGGCAAGGTTGAGCCACCCTGGTCTAGCGAAAGGAACAGGGCTCTCGGAGGCTCAAAAATAAAATTGAAACTTTGACTCAAGTTTTGAAGTCATAAAGACTGTTTTGCTATATTAATCTGATTTTAAATTGGTTTTAAAATATTGGGTTTGTCCTAAATTTCCAGCCACTTTAAATATTTCCTTTTAATTCACTTTTAAATTTTTTGTAATTTTGTATATTGTACGTTTTATTGGCTGTACACCGCCCTGGGTCCCTTTGGGGAGAGGGGTGGTATATAAATCTGATTAAATAAATAAATAAATAAATAAATAAATAAATTGATTTCAATCAGAATAGAGCTGGAAGGGACCTTGGAGGTCTTCTAGTTCAACCCCCTGCTGAAACAGGAGACCCTATACTATTTCAGACAAGTGGCTATCCAATGTCTTCTTGAAAACCTCCAATGATGGAGCACCTACAACTTTTGAAGGCAAGCTGTTCCATTGGTTAATTTCCTCACTGTTAGGAAGTTTTTCCTTAATTACAGGTTGCTTCTCTCCGTGAGTAGTTTCCATCCATTGTTTCTTGCCTTGCCTTCTCGTGCTTTGAAAAATAAGTTGACCCCCTCTTCCTTTGACAGCCCTTCAGATACTGGAATACTGCTATCATGTCACCCCTAGTCCTTTCGTCCTCTAGATTGGTCATACCCAATTCCTGCAACCATTCTTCCTATTTTTTTCTTGTCTCCAGGCCCTTAATCGTCTTATTTGCATTTCCCAGGTTCTCCGCAATAACTATTAAACTATAACATAATGTAGACTTATCCACATATAGCCTTTGTCATCTTCCTTGTGATCAGTGATTGGATATTTCATAATCTATCAGTTCCTAATCTTTACTTCTGTCTGTCTAAGAAAAAAGCGGATTGGCTGCATGGTATCTCTTTGTAGGATGGTATATATGACACCTCCATCCTCCAATAGTGTCTGCAGTATATTTGGTGTTTCCATTTGAATTTGTATGAGATTTCAAGCAAGAATTCAGCATATTAATTATATTAGTATATTAGTAATCACTAGTTGTAATTATGAATGTTACAAATTACTAATGCTACAAGCTACTATTACATATATTACAAATTATATTACACATTTATATCAGCTAATTATTAATTTAAATTGACTGAGGGATAATACATATTAATAATTAATAATGTTAAAATTCAAAGTGGCCGAGAGAACAAAGTAGTTTTAGGTGTATATTTAGCACTATAGAGCATTAATAAGTCATTCAGCAAATATCAAAACTCTGCATTGCATAGCAGATACCACTTTGCCTATCCTTCATTGACTTTGAAAGTCTTTTGACTCTTAATTTGAAAATTAGATTCAGTAGAAAAAAACATTACTTCAGCCTCTTGAAATCAAGAGTGAAATACCACAACTACCATCTGTATAAATTAAAAGACTGCCTCCATTAATATGTGAAAAGGAATTCATGAAAGCGATCCAATTTCACCAAAATGAAATAATTGCTTTGACAACTTTCGAGGTTCTGTTAAACTACCCTACTAGCAATCTATATATATAAAAATGCAGGCACGTTTGTGCCTGGTAAGTGATCCCGGAAAGTACTGAACCGATTGGGTTCA
>JANHFO010001726.1:160928-180299 GCA_032468095.1 Pareas carinatus
CAGTGACTACTGACTTAAGCACAGCATCTTCACTATGCTGAAGGTAATCAAATATTCCTCGTTTTTCTTCTTCGACGATTTGATGAACTTGTAGGAGGCCTCTGCCTCCTATTTTTCTTGGTAAGTAGAGTCTACTGACATCACTTTGTGGATGTAGTGCATGCTTTATTGTCATTGCCTTTCTCGTCTTTCGATCCAATACTTCTAATTCTGCCCGGGTCCAGGCAAAATTAGCTGAAACGGACCATGTCCAGGGTGTGAGGGGTCCATAATCACCCTCCCTCCTCTCTTCCTGGCTTGTTTGCTGTACAGGTCTTCAATGGAGGGGAGTTTTGTAGCAATTATTTTTGTATTCTTATTATTAAAAGAGGCAGCATAGAATATTTCCCTTGAATGAGAGGAGAAAGATTTTGAGAGAAGACATCAACCTCAGTGTTCCTGCTACAGGAAACAGCCTCTTTAGATATAGAAATGTTAATCCATTTAGCAAAAGCTGGCCACAGCTTCTATTCAAAGGCAAAAGGACAATAAACAACATAATAGGTAAGATTACACCTAGGATTCCAATTTCCCCTCTGCCTGCAGAGCCAGACATGACCCCATAGAATGCTAGCAATAGCCCATCAACATAACTACAAGGGGGAATAGTAATTGCCAGTCAAGGTAAATTGATAGACAACCTACCTTTTGGACAAACATTTTTGAAAATAGTCTCACCAAAAGTTCCTGAATGTGAATATTTAAAACAAAAAAACAAAAAATCCTCCAACCAGTTGCATCTTTGCACTATCCTATTTGGGAAAGAACTGACCTTGGTGTCATCAGCAGTTTCTTCTCCTGTATCAGTTTCATCGTAGAGATCAGACTCCTCAGATGCTATAGGCACATGAATGGTCAGGCTGGGGTTATTAATGAAGTTCATTTCGTGCAGTTCATCAATGAGCTGCTCTTTTTTTACTATTCCATCCATGTATTCAGACTTGAAATCCTGACTTGTCTCCACATGGTTGAGAGTGTCCATGTGGTTAAGAACAAAGTTCTCCTTTCTACCATTATCTGGTTCCTCAGGTGAGAGCTCTGTTTTCTGTTTCAGTTCTCTGTGAAGCAGCAGAAGGACGTGTTTCTTTATAAAATCAATCCCTCGGGTGATTCTGCCAATTGCAATTTGCAAGTTGTTCATCTCATTATCATCATCAGATGCTGCCAGGCTATCAGCACTAAAGGAGCTAAGCAGCAAAGCTAAAAACAGGTTGAGTACCTAGAAAGACAAAGGTAAATATCACTTAAAATTTTTATTTTGAAAACATTCACATGCTCTGAAATGGAAACTTTGCCCCCAATGCTGATGTTGTGACCAGAAGACAATGAGAGGAAATAACCAAGAATAGGTTCTGCCAACCAATTCACAAGGATTAAAGAAAACTAATGGAAAGAAATGTAAGAAAAAAAAATATGTTGCCAAATAATCTGTTCTCATTTAAGAAAATCTGAATTTTATACAAATCATACAAAATAAGTATATGCTGCTTTACAACACAGTTCGTTTTGCTTCAAAAAATGCTGCTGTTGCCTCAAACTTCTAGTTTATCCAAGTATTTCATGCAATTTTAACAGAATGCTATTCTTTACATATAAGCACAAAGTCTTATCCAATTGGTAAGCCAGGAACTTTGTGGCAGGTTTGTTACATCAAAACATTGAAACACAACCAGGACTTGAGGTATATCCAGTCTGTATTACATTATTACATCAAGTTCTGTATGGCCTTCTTTCTGATAATTGTGAAGAACCTACAGTACAGCAAAAGCAAATGAAATATACAAGTAATGGATAAGGTATATTTAAAATAAATAAAATAACCTCCTTCCTAATTATCTGCTTCTTAGATAGTGTCCAGAGAAAGATGGAAAGAAAACTTTAGCAAATGTCTCCCCAAGTTAAAATCCTTCAAAGAAACCAATATTTTTTTCAGTTGTTTATAATGGTAAGAATATAAATCTAACTTAATTTTATTCTTGCTTGATTAAAAATTATTACATTCAATAAGCAAAAATCATATCGAAATATTTGTTCATCTTTGAAAAAATGATGGAAAAGTGCGTGCTCAGTTTGGCAAGCAATATTACTTAATAATGCAATGTAATGATTGCTAAATCACAATGATGCACAAGCCCCATGGTTATGGGAAAGAGTTATTATTTGCACTATTTTGCATGTCGAAATTAGTCATATGGACAGAGACCTGTGATCGCTTATGTTTTCCTAATATTTTTAGAATGGTGGCAACCGTGATGATCTGGGAGACGCCAAGAAAGTAGGGAAAGGAGAAAAAAAAATTTCTCTCATGAAATAAATCTGATGAGCAGTAGGCGGTGTTGGATTTTAGGATTTACTGGCTGTGGTATAGACAACACCAGCAATAGTTCATACCAGGAAAAAGGGAAGCTCTTCATCACACGATACATCAGTAATTTACAAGATTTATTGCCAAAGAGTGAGCTATAGCCATGATCATTTATGAGTTGATGATGGAATTAGACGTATTTCTGTTGTTTCAGGTTTTAGCCATGACAAATAAGCAGATCCTCCAATATTCACAAGCCATATTCCATGAATACCAATTCTTAGGAACAAACAGCCCTTAAGGGAAATCTGTATGATCTACATTTGGATTTCTTATAGTCATCTGCCTGGCTCCTGTTGGAAACAGGGTATTGAATCTGTTTGCTCCAGCGAAAAAAGCTCTTTTGCATTTAGGATCCTGCTTTTGGTCTGTCCTGTCTGACTGAAAACAAAATCCTCTTCTGTGTATTCCCACAATTTTCTTATCGTAAAAATCCTTAGGATTGGTATGCTGGTACAGTAATATCAGCAAAAAAGTGGAATGTGTTTGCTGTGAAAAGCCGGCTTCCTGCCCACTCACAGCTGTTGATGTTTGTGCTTCTATCCTGCCAGGAATACACTTGAGAAGGGATTTTGCTGATATTCAAGGTCATGGCTATTTACACATGCCTTATGCCTCATGACTTAACTAGGACCCTGATATAAACTCCTTTGGTTTCCTTTAAGCTCTTGGAGGCTTCTTTTAAGTGCTACTTATAGTTGACTATCACTAATAACTGTAACATTGGCTCAAGTTAGGGGCTTTCACTGTTTTTCTTATAAATCTTATAAATCAGGTACTGATTTCAGTAGGTACTGAAACCTGCTTAGGTAGAAAAAGAGACTTCAAAAATATATTAAGTTTCTCAGATCAAACTACAACATTCTTAGCATGAAAAATTCTTGGCTTGAGATGAGAGATAACAGAATGGAGATAGGAAGACACATGCATGCAAATGGAATTATTTGGTGTTGTGGAGACGTTTTTACTTTGTTGACTTCTTTGCCTAAATTACATTTCCATTTGTTATTTTCTCATAGAGAAAATGTGTTTCATTTTAAAATAAGTCAACCATAATTGAATCTAGCACTAACTTGTGGGGGGAAAACTCTTGGCAGAAAAAGAATCTGAACATAGCAATTATGGGGTGTTGGGCAGCAACATTTATACCTGATTGCTTGCACTTCTAGCATTAAAATTTTCTTTTTGGGTTTTCTCCAATCTAATCTGCATGGAAGATGATTTATTATAGAGCCATAGTCCTTTCTGCTTCTTCAGTGAGTACATGCAGATCACAAATCCCCCACCAGCACCCCAAAAATGTTTCTCATTCACATAGTAAGTTCATAGTGTATACCACAGCTGAATCTACCACTTTGGGAATTTGTGTTGAGTAACCTTCAATCTTTTTCACAGTATTCCCAGGGGCTGTTTCATGCATCACAAAGGATGAGACTGATGCACATTACTGAGAATAATTTTTATCAACATCAACTTTTGGCCAATACCCAGAGCAGTAAATACCTGCAGCAAAATCTTGATTTATGCAAAAATTATTTTTAGGGAAAGACCTTTTGAATTGTTTGTCTCTATATTTGCCTATGTGTGTAGACGCCTCCATTGATAACCACCTGTTTTTTTAAAAAAATTCCTTTGTATTAAAAAAATAAAATGCTATTATGCTACAAAACAAAGCATCGGCCTCTAGGATCAATTTCTCTACTGCCTCTAGGTTGAACCTAGGCCCTAATATGGGTCCTTACCAAAGATCGGTCAGACTCGGCGCGGCTGGCTCTCCAACTGCTCTTTAGATGTCTTTTTCGGCGTTTCATCTCCCTCAGCTCCTTGGAAAACAGGGAGCCAGGGTGGTTCGACACCGGGTCAGAGGCCGCAAAGGCACGATCCGATCAAGGGCCCCGCCTGCCTCCCTATTCCAGGCAGCAGCGAGCACCTCAACCGAGCCGTGCGACAAGGCTTCAGGAAAAGGTCCAAGTTCCGTCTGGAACCTATCTGGGTTCATCAAGAGCCTGGGGCGGAACCACATGGTCTGTTCGGGTTTCTCTTTACAAACGACTTTACTATGATTCATATTATATAGTTTTTGTAGCAATTATTGCACATTTGCTTGATTTTAAAATTCTCAATCAATATAATAGCCGCGCCCTGTTCTCCTGTGTTTAATATGAAATTTTTAATTAGGTGGAATTAATTTTATCACTCCCCTTTTAAATTTCAATGTTCAGGCTTCATTTAATCCTTTTAAGAATGTTTTTAATTTATATGTGTATTTTGTATTTTGTATTTTAATATTGCCTGTAAGCCGCCCTGAGTCCTTCAGGAGAAGGGCGGGATAGAAATAAAATTGTAATAATGATTATAATAATCCTTGAAATTGGGAGACCATGACCCCTAAGACCATGACTCTTCGATACAAAGCCAATTATGTGACCTTGGACCAGTCTATCTCTCAACTATAAGAAGGAGGCAATGACAAACCATTTCTGAAAATTTTGCCAGCACCTGCAGGTCCAAGCAGTTGCCAGGAGCCAATGTGAGCTCAAAGGGACAGAACAAAATAAAAGCAACATTTTGGAAAACTTTTCTTGTACGTTAACATTAATAGCATTTGGCATACCATTATCATTCCCATGCAAATGTTTAAAATACTTCTTCTGGCACTTCACTATTATCCCAAATAATTTCATAACTTAACTCTGCAGGAGTGTCCTTAATTAACCCTTTTTACCCACTTCAGAAGAAGTTTTTATTTCCTAAAACAATAATAAAAGTTTTTTGCTCTCCACCGCATCATTTGGTAGCATCTTTTCCCCTCTTGATACATAGGCCCACATCTTTCTTCCTCATTTTTGCAGCAGTCATTCTTCTACATGCATTTTTCTCATTCATGGCCTTTTTTACTCCATCATGCCATGAAGCATTCTTGTTAAATTAGTAAGTTGGATCTTAAGGGATTCTGGCTTTCCCATTGACTTGTTTGCCAGAAATTCTTTTATATATAGCACTACAGATCAAACAGAATGTACAGTTAACTGATAACTGTAACAGGAAACAGGAAAGTTTACTTAGAACAAAAGAACATAGAGTATATACCATAGATCCAAACTTTTCTAACTGTCACAAAAAGCGATAAAATGTTCCCTACAACCGTCATAACTATGAACCAGTTACCAAGCATTCAAATTTTGATCATGTGACCATGGGGGTGGTGCAACGGTTGTAAGTGTGAAAAATGGTCCTAACTCACTTTTTTCAGTGCTGTGATGACTTCAAACAGTCACTAAATGAACTGTTGTAATTCAAGGACTACCTGTATTTGTAGTATAATTCCACATGTTTCTATGACACCTAGTAACATAGGCTTCTTTACTTTGTTCCTGGTAGTTTTCAGATTCTCTTTTCTTACATCCACTTCTTATTCATTATTTTGAGTGATTCATCTCTCTTCTAATACTCTCTAATAGGATTTGTATCTTTTGTTAGAGCAGGCATTCTTCTTTTATTCTTGTCTCTTATTTCCTTTCTCCCATATCCATGATGGATGTCCCCATTCTTTTAAATCTTTTCATACAGACAGTAATCCTAGTTTACAGGGAATCTTAGTTTAGCAATTCTCTCATTTATAGACTATTTAAAGTTACCTTCATTTACCTGTCAACTTAACTTCTCTGTTTTTTCTGGCCTAAATGCCATCTCCCCTCACCCCTCTACCTTTTAGCAGAAGAGAGCATTACTTTCTGGAGCAATAAAGTGCAGAAACTTACCATCCAGCCTTCAAGTCCTTAACTCCACTACAACTTTGCTTATTTAAAGGAGCTTATACGTTCTAGAGTTAAGTGCTGCTTTTGAGAGCAGATGTTATATCAGCATGAGCTCTGACATAAATTAATCTCTGCACACAGTATGATAAATCACACTGTCCATACCTAAATGGATTTTTTTATAAAAAAAAATCTAAATTCATGTTGAGTTTTTCCTTGCCGTGCAGGTGTTCAAGGACATAAGAGCTATAATTAAAACCCAGCCCACTTCCAAATACAGTCCCTAGGTTCGCCTGGCTGATGGCTTAAGAATATTCACCATTAGAGTCACATTGCATTAATATTGTGAACTCTACAATAGAAACTATTTTAGGGTCTTAGGAAAAAAAATCACTTCATGTATCACACTGTACTAAAATGGAAATGATTTCAAAGGATGTGGCTTTTTCAAGTAGTGGGCCATCTTGTTTCAGTCAATGTTATCCAGCCTGATGACTTGATCATTTTTTGAAAAGACCCTGCAAGATACCGTATTCATTTCTCTTCTTCCATTACTGCTGCGAAGTTCATAGTTCAACAGTATCATTCATATGAGGTTTTTTTCAGTAGACCTTGGAAGAAGCAGCCTTAGAAGAGATTAGTTAGCTTGGTGGCCAGAAATACTGACTTGGTCATTGGGCAGTGGGTATAGAAGAGAAGAACAAAATCAAATATTAGCTATTATCTTGAGTGTTTGCATGTCACTTTGCAATATTTCATGATAGGTTCCATATCTTTTGTACTTATAACTCTTGGTTATTTTTGTTGACAAGAATAAAAGAAAAAAAACACCCTTATTTCAGGTTCGACTCCTGGTGATTTCATGTACATGTCTATGTTAATTTTCTTGGCAATGATATAGATGTGATTTCCTACTGATTTTGTGACTTTCTAGTCTCAAATCCAACTTAAATTCCATGGTCTCCCACATAACTAGGAAACAGATTTGACTTAATATCTTTGAGATCACTGAGAGATTCATGCAAACATTCTTTTTGATCATGAACTTAGAATTCTTTAACATACTGTATGTGGTTTATACAGTCCTATTTAGCATTCACATAAAACTGTTGGGTGAGGTAATCTGAAGGCATGGGATAAGGTGTCATCAACATGCTGGTGAGACCTAGCTTTACATCTTTATTCCTGGCTGACTAAGTGATGCTTTGAATGTTGTGTCTCAGTGGGGAAGAACAGGTTCTGGGTTTTAGGTTTCCCTGGACCCAGGGTTTTCTCACCTTTGATTTTGGATACAGCTACATACACTACTTGGGATTCTTCTGGACTCATGTCTCTTGTTGAAAGAGCAAGTATAGGGAGAAGGGCTTTTGCACAACTTTATTTATGCACTATTTGTGGCTTTTCTTGTCACTGTTGCTGACATGTTGGTCACCTCCTTATTGTAAAGTACTATACCTGGTGCTACCCTGAAAGACTGTTCAGATGCTGCAGCTGCTTCAGTAAGCTTCCTGATAGAATTGCAGGTGCTGGTTGTCACCTATAGAACTCTTCATGGCCTGGGGCTGGGCTATTTGCATGACCACCTCTACCTGGTCGTCTCCATTTATTCCACTAGATCCAACTTAAGAGGCATACCTCTGCATCTCTTCTATGAAAGAATGTCGTCTTTTAAAAAAGTTTTTATTTATTTATAAAACAGGGAAAAAAGATTAAAAAAAACCAAAACAAAAAAATGTAGTACATATTTCAGCGAACATCAGTTGAGTGAGCATACGATTAGCCATGTATAGTATTTTTCCATATAAGTCAATTTTCTAATACATTTAGATTCCTACTACTACTCTTTTCTCTTCTCCAACCATCTATAGAAAAAGTTTCATATCCGGAAGTATATCGATTCTTCTTTCTCTTTTAATCTCAATGTCAGTCTGTCCATTTCTGCACCTTCCAATATTTTACTAATTATTCCATCTTTTGGTGGACACTCGTCTTCTCTTTTCCAATTTTGAGCAAAAACAATTCTTGCAGCAGTCAATACACGTACAGTTAAATACAAATTGTGTTTAGCAAACTTTTCAGGAACTATGCCTAACAAAAACAGTTCTGGTTTAAACTGTATCTGTATTCCTAGCATTTCTTGTAACCATCTGTGAATTTTCTTCCAGTATTGTTCAGCATGCTTACAAGTCCAACACATATGATAATATATGTCTACTGTAATACTTTTACATCTCCAGCACTTATCTGATACTTCCTGAAACATTTTTGACATTTTAAATGGTGTCATATGCCATCTCTAAAACATTTTGTACAGATTTTCTATCACTTTTGTCATAGGGAACGTCATCTCATGGGGCCACAGAAGTATGCCTTCACCCTTCCAGCCTACTGAGATTGGCCTCAACCCTACTGGGCTTTCGGAAGGATCTGGATGTGTTCCAGGACTTGGAACTCAAGCAACTTCCCACTGAGAAGTTGTAGTTTCTTTAGTTTAGGTTAACTATTAAAGGATTTTTATAACTTTTGTTAAAATTGATTAATATTTTTTTTAACATGTGAACTCCGTAGAATTGAATGGGTAAAATGGGTGACCACATAAATGGACTGGATTCATTAAAAAAGATTGTTTTTTAGATATTAAATAAGACTTATGCATCTTGGTAGGATTCAAGAACTTGATTCTTAAGGGGAAACCTTGGTTGTTTGAATTTACTTAACATGTTCTTTGGGATGGCAGAGTAAATACAAGAACAGGCTTGCTGAATCAAACCAGGATTTTATCTATTTCAGCATGCTACAAGATACTAATACTGGAACGGCCTGTCTCCCGGGGTTGTGAATGCTCCATTGCTGGAGGTTTTCAAGGAAAGATTGAACAACTACTTGTTTGGGATGGTACAAGGGCTGCTGCCTTGAATGTGTGGGGGGTTGGACTAGAAGACCTCCAATGTCCCTTCCAGGCCTATGTTTCTATGATTCTGCTAATTATTAAAGTTGAGGCTAACTTTTAAAATGCTGTTGAACTTAATTCAGTTATTAACTACTTATACATAATTTCCTATTTAAATTAGTTCTCCCCCTTTCATGAACTGGAGAGGCAAATTATTCTACTGATCTTCTGTTAATTGCAAATCCCCATCTTCTTTTTTGCAATGCCCCAGCAAACTGAAAAACAGCAGGTGAAGTCACATTTGTTGTGAGACCATGCCTCCATTAGTGGTTTGGGCCAAATGATTAGATATAGTAATTAAACTTGCCACTGTGCCAGCAGCATAGATATGCATCTTAACGGGAGAAAAATAGAACGGTGAAAAGACTGAAAAGAACACTTTATTTATTTTTCAAGTTTTATATTTACAGAGGCAGAGTTGGCACCCAATGTATTTCTTTATCATTTCCTTTTTCAATATAATATACCTATTATACTAAGGTAATGCTAAAGGCGCTGTCAGATTATAAGTCTTTCCATTGTTTAAGTTTGATTCCGGTTAGAAACAGAGCAGGCAAGCATGAGTGATTTGGTCTGACTTTTAAAACTGAGGTTAGTCTATGCTTGTAGAGAATCAACAGATAATTCAGAATGTGTCCTTCTTCACTAACATGTGAGCAGTATAATGTTTATTTAGTGTCTAGTAACTGAGTTCTGAATGAAACCTAGCCACATGCTGGGGCAACTAGGGGTTCCCAGCCTCCAACCAACCAACCAGCCAGCCAGCCAGCCAGCCAGCCAGCCAGCCAGCCAGCCAACCAACCAACCAACAACCAACCAACCAACCAACCAACCAACCAACCAACCAACCAACCAGCCAATCTGACTTGAGCAGATGAAAAAAAATGCCCCAGTATGGCCACATACATTCAGCAATAGTATTGATTAAATATTAAGTCAATCAATTTCCTTTGCAAGTGACTTTGAGATGTCTCCAAGTACTCCAAGTCTGACTATTGTTGACTCACCTTCTTATTTTGGAGGCACTGATTGATAACACTTCTCCAGAGCCTCAGAAAAGTGTCACTTTCAACTCTATTTAAAGATGCAAGAAACTGAACATGTACCCATAGCTTAAGATCTCAGGCCTATGTAGCCTTTTCATACAGTCCAAGTGTGGCTGTCAAAGTCCCTCATTTGTAGCTGAATTTATTTAACATGAAGTGATTCATCATATCATTTTAACTATATTTCATTTTAAAAAGTAAAGATGCTTTTGATTCCTAGGGACTGCATGCTAATACAGATATCATTTTGTTAGCAAAAGGAATGGTTTATTGTTTATTTGATAACTCCCCACACAGGCACCTTGATGTTCTCCACCAAATATTAACCAAAGCAAACTTTGCTTGGCTTCTGCGCTCAGCCAATGACAGGTAGATGCTGCCACCTTCTGGAACTTGCAATGTTCATTTAATTTCAATTTCATTTGAATGGAATTACTGTAAATGTCTTTTTCTCCTCCTGCTCTGCTTCCCTTTTTGAGTATGCCTCCATGCACACGGCTACTAACAGTTGCAATGATCAAAAATCTGTTTCTCAGCTTCAGTTTTTCTCCATATGGTCACAAATTTGGATTATACTGGAGTGGAATCTTAATGAATCCAAATGTTATGGTGGCTAGGTTAGTCATCGCAATCTTAAAAGTTACTTGATTTCAAACAGTCTATGTATCCATCTCAGGGTGCAGGAAATTATGTGACACCTATGATGGTCTTATTTGTTTGATCTCATTTGATTTATGCGATTATCTCCCTTTCATTCCACAAATCTGTTCTTCGTCATGAAAAGATATCTTTTTCAGGTTTTACAATGCAGCTTGCTGCTCAAAAATGTCTATAATCATCTGTATAGATGTAAGGGAGAAAACACATGGAATTTATATTCATGAAATAATGCTTGGAAAAATGGGCATTTCTCTTTGTATTAGAGAACAGTAAAATAAAATATGTGTATAGTTTGAAAAATACACATGGCAATGCAAAGAAATTGGCCTTTTTTTTGGTAGCATTAGCAAAATAGATGTAGAAATGGTGCAGAATGAATTTAAGGTTACCAGAATGAAGAACTCAATGATGGAAGAATGTCTCCATTAGAATAATGTGATATCCACACTATCTGCAAGTAAGTCCTGCTTAATTAAAAAAAACATGTTCTAAATATAAAAGTATAAGATTACTTTCCATATCATTTAGTGCAAAAGCTTATAACAGTGATAGGAAATTAATGTTTTATACTGTTCTTGCTTCATTAAGCCGTGTCTTGATAAAGCATGTCAGGGAGGGGTTCCCTTTTCCAATCCTTCCTGGTTGCTATGGCATAAACATCTTAAGGTACACATTTTAAAAAATGTATATTCTTGGGAAAATATAAGATTTCACCATTAGGTGGCAATGTACTTCAGCAAAAATAAAAACCCAGGAAGTTAAAAAAACGAGAAAGTCCATCTTTTGTATATGTGTCTTTGATTCCAAAGCAACAGGTCCAGCCACCTTGTTCAATGATTTATATAAGATGTTTACAACCTCTCCATATTCCTATGAATCTCATGGTAGGTTTCAATATATATAAAATAAGCAAAGATCAACAGGATAGCAGTATTCCGGTATCTGAGGGCTGCCACGAAGAAGAAGGGGTCAATTTATTTTCCAAAGCACAAGAAGATAAGACAGGAAGTAATGGATCGAAATGAATCAAGGGATAATCAGAAACCTGGAATTAAGAGGAACTTTCTAACAGTGAGAACAATTAACCAGTGGAACAGCTTGCCTCCAAGGTCCCTTCCTTGGTCCCTTCCAGTTTTATTCTGATTGATTGAAACCAAGGAAAATAACAACAATTTAAACAAGAGGCAGTTAAAGGACAAATATGGTTAGACTTTGGATAGATACTAAGCTGTGAGAACAAAAATCCAAATCTTCACCGGTATCTGGACAAAGTCTACTACAAGAAAGAAGAATAATTCTTCCTTTCCCATAGAGTGAGTCTCTTACAGGCATTGGGTACTGAAGAGTTCCTACCGCAGAATTAATATTTGAGTAGGTTTAGTGGCTTGTTTAGTGACTGCCCTGTTTAGTGACCACTCTGTTTAGCAAACGTTAGCAATTAAACTGCTTGATGGAAAGATAATGATTGCGATAAATCCTTGAATTTATGACCTTCTGTAAAGCAAAGGAAAGCTGAAGTAAGTTCATAAACCCTGTCAGTTTCACTAAGTAACTACTTCACATAGATAAGTGGAGCAGTAGCTATTTGATCAGGTAAGGGAGCAGTAGCTTCTGATGGCCACATTTGTGTCCAAGCATGACTCAAGATTGGAGATCAGCTTAAATCCAAAATTTTGTTGGGTCCAAAATGAAACTTGACTTTTTTGGAAGTTTGTTAAGTCGGATCATAATTCTGGTTTAAGAATCTAATTTTGAACATAACAGGCAACAGTTTAAATAACTAGGATCAAATCATAAATCTCCTTGAGTAATTTTTCATTTTGATGCACTTCTTGAAGCAGTTGTAAAAATATATGCTGTTGGATTAAAGACATAAGGAAAAAATGAGATTAGGACTGAGCTCTGAACAATTCTCCAACAATTTGCTTCTTAAGAACAGTCCTATGCTTGATGTGGAAGAAATCTTGTTTTAAAAGTTATTTAACCGTACGAGTGGACCAAAAATAGCTACTGAAGCAAGATCCTTACAGAAAACATGCAATTCTGAGTACTGATTTTGTGTGTTGTAACTTTTCGCTTCTTCATCAGGTTCTGGGAACAGAACTAACTGGAGTGAACCATAGATGACTTCCCTAAAGAAAAATTGTGGGAGACTGATGAAGATCTCTGATTATCCATGGTCAATATGAATATTTTTCTGCTGCTGTTTGTTTTACTGCTGCTTTGTGCCTTTACCTTGAATCTTTAACAAACAATCTGTGAAAGTGACAAAGTAGTCCAGAAAAAAAATGAAAAGCTCCCTTGTGTCTCTTTCTTTGCTTTGCTGTTCTTTTTAAAAATTACAACACTAAACATATCAATAGTTATAACATTGGGGAGCAGGTGAAAATCTAATACAGACTGATATGATATAGTCTATTTTAAATTCAGGTAGTCCTCAATTTACAACCACAATTGAGCCCAAAATTGATGTTGCTAATTGAGAAATTTGTGAGTTTTGTCCCATTTTAACAATTTGTTGAATTGTTAAATTTAACAAGCAGTTGTTAAATTAGTAGCAGGATTCTTAAGTGAATCTGACTTCCCCATTGACTTTGCTTGTCAGAAGGTTAAAAAAAGGGATCACATGAGCCTGGGACACTGCAACCATCATAAATGTGGGTCAGTCATCTGAATGTAAATCACATGACCATGGGGAGGCTGCAATGGTCATAAGCGTGATAAATGGTCATAAATTACCTTTTTCAAGGCCACTGTAACTTCAGTCACAAAGCAAAATGCTGTGAGTTGAGAACTACCTGTATTCTGTCTCTGCCTTTGACACACATAATTCTTATAAATCTGTTTAAAACATCTGCTGAATTATAGGTTGATACTACTTGGATCATCACCTCTTCTCGCCTTTTCAAATTATGCTTAATTGGTAAGCATATGGAATATTAATGGAATAAATGGAATAAGTTCAGCTTTACATGTTTTTACAAACCGGTAGGTATTATATTCAGGTAATAAACTTTGAGGTTTACCGAAGCATAAAAAATAAACACTTTTGATAGGAAAAGAAAATATTATTATTGAATTTTGTTGTGAAATTGTTGTGAGCTTGTGCAGGTAAAGCCTGAGCATTGTCAAAACTCACTCCTATTTTGGCTAGGCAAACTCACTCTGACTTGGGTACATAAAGCAGGGAGCAAAGATTGGAGTGAAATTTGAAAGGATTCACTGAATAGTTTTAATTAAATTTTGCAATTTACTTTTAAGTTGCTCCTGGTCCCCTGGTGGGTTGTGATCTACAGTTCAAGAACCCCTGATCAAGTTGAAATGAATTGCCTTAGAGTATTGAATGTCTTCCTTAATTAATTCAGAGACACATGGAATTGATTATGTGCCATCATGTCATTGTCAACTCTTCAAAACCACACATATTTTTTCCATGCGATTCTGTCCCTAACCTGGTCTTTCAGGACTTCCAATGATGTACCCATCATCACTATCACTAAATCTATCCACCTTATTGCTAGTCATCATGTGCTACTCTTCCTTTTATCTTTCCCAGCATTAGAGCCTTCTCTGCTGAAGTAGGTCTTGAAGTAATTGTCAAGAGCCCTTCTACATCAGGCTGCTAACCAGATGAATAAACAATCCAAATGAACGTTAGTTCTTAAAGGCTATTTATTTTCTGGGGAGCAGACGCTCTATAGGAAGTGCAACCATTTTCAGGTCCATGTTCGATCTGGCCTTCTCTGGGCGGATCTTTCCCACGGCCAGAATCTGTGCCTCTGCTCCTCTTCACATCACGCACTTAGCCACAAAGATAAGGAGCCATGTGCAAGGCGATGCTCAACTCCCCCCGTCTGCCTCCATGGCAACTCAGAGAAGATCTGGGAGTTGACAGTAATTCACTCCAAAACAGGATGTAATGGAAGTAGGACGCATGGAAGGTCTGCACCAAATATAGATTGCTATTGATAAAAAGTGATGGAATCTCAATGAGGTGAATGTACATTTAAAAAAAAAAATCCCCAGTGTTGCATTTATTTGTCTCACCAGATATTGGTTTAGAAATTGTGGGAAGCAGAATATTAAAACCATAAGTGACCTTGTGCAGTATTGAGATTGCAATTTCCAGTATGTGAAGAAGCAATATAGGAATTCTGGAAGTAATTTTTCCTATATGTCTGGGAAGAACCAAGTTGGAAACAAACGTGGATGAGGGATTGAAATGGCTTCGGTCAAGGGGCTCTTTAGCTATAACAGACAAAAGATCATCTGCAGACTTTTCCCTTCAATTTAAATTTTATTAAAAGAGTTCTAAGGTACTGCATCCAGTACATGATATTTATTACCAAAATTATTAACAAATATACAAAACCAATATATGGAATATTTATTACATCCTTTTATTCCTCTATAATACTGCATTTGTTCAAGTAGGTCACCTACAGTGTAAACTTCTCTCTGTTTGATCTTGGCTAGTTAGGAAAGGCCCTCTAACGTCATGTAGATATAAAACAATTTTAAAACTTTATTTGGCTTTTACTGGTAACATCTGATTCTCGCATTTGGCACGTGGAAGAAGTATCTACAGTGCAGAAATGAGACATTATTTTTATGATTTGATTTTGAATCGTACATTTTTAAAAGCTGAGGAGAGAGACTTTGCATACATTAATTTGTTATTAGTAAGAATGCATATGACACATGGGTCAGTTGTTCTCACTTCCATTTCACTCAATTATTTTGCTCTTTAGTCTCTTCAAAAGGACTTGCTGGTAATATATATATGTATATGTAAGGATATGTAAAATCCTTTGGGTTTTTTTGATGTCTTCCTGCATTCTCTGGCAAATGTTCCTTTTACAAACCAAGAGGAAGAAATCATCTACTGGAGATGGCTTTCTACACACAATTCCATGTGAATTTGTGTAGAAATTTGTGTAGATTTTTACACTCAGATGTAAAAAAGTTAATAAGCGGTCCAGGTGAGCACGTGCTTGTGTTTTAAATCTGCAAGATAATAACCTCGTTCTAATTCAGAACCAAATGTTTGTGTGCAGTCTTTGAAGGAAAATTAGAAAAAAAAATCCCCATGAAATTCTTCTCACCTGTCTTTCTTTCCTGTTTATCATTGTTTACAAATGTAGCTCAAAGTGATTCCATAAAGCTGATTCAGAGAGTGCTTTGATTTATTCAAACTCTTCTTCATTCTCCCTCAAGCATCATATTGCTATTTGTAGGAAGCCATCCCACCAATGTCTCATTTCAGATGAGTCCAAGTTTAGATGGTGGCATTAGAATATCATGTACTTGGCCCTTCTTGTTACCAAAGAGTTCCACTCCCTTCTGTGGCACCGTACATTTCCGCCAGCTTTCTAAAACGTGGCCCCCAGTCTGTCAGATAGTCATAGCTCTGTTCTGAGTCCGTAGTTACAGACTGTAAGGAACTGAGCGATTCGGCCACTGAGCCATTGCCCTCAAACATATAGGTCTGGAGGGAATCAAAGGGAGGTGCCCAGAGGTCCATGTCTGCTTCGTAGAGTTTGGCCAATACATAGCTGTGTACACTGCTGTTCATCGTGCAGGCCTGAGGAATGTATCTCGAGAGGCTTTCAATTTCTGGCATCATGTCTTGCCGGTTCTTCATCATCGCTTGGGCTTCTCTGGGATTCCACAGGGCAGAAATGTCAAAAGCTTCCGTATCTTCTTCCCCACCCCCTTCGTCATCATATCGGACAATGTTCTCGTGGATATTCTCTTCCTCATCGAGCATATAAGGCTGCTTCCGGTGTCTTTTCATGGATAAGATCAGTAGCACCAGAACTAAAAGTAATGAACAAACATACAGATACTAAGACAGCAATTCTACTTCACTCAAGACAAATCTACAAGAGATATTTTGTATGTAATGGTAATCAAAGAGGTCTACTTCTTTCCATCAAAATTGGTAGTCCTCGTTCATTTAGTGACCGCTCAAAGTTACAATGGCACTGAAAAAAGTGACTTATGACTGTTTTTCACACTTATGACCACTGTAGCACATGATCAAAATTCAGGCACTCATATTTATGATGGCTGCAGTGTCCTGGGATCACGTGACCAACATTTGCAACCTTCTGATAAGCAAAGTCAACGGGAAGGCCACTTCACAGTTGCATGACTAAGCGAACCACTGTAGCGATTCACTTAACTGTAGCAAGAAAAGTTTAAGATGGGACGAAACTCACTTAAGAAACATCTCAGCAACAGAAATTTTGGGTTCAATTGTGGTCATAAATCGAGGACTACTACAGTCCAACAAATATTATGACTTCCCTTATTTCGCCGGAAGAATATTAGATTTGTTCACGAGATGATATGCATACTTACCGAGCAAAACAAAAATGCAGGCTAGAATGGCAATCAGAGCTCCCCTGCTCAGGCTGACAGGGAGTATGTAGGCCTCTGCATTACAGGACATCACGAGACCTTTTTCATCACAGCTGCAAACGTGAATGGTTACTGTTCCTGTACTGCTTAGCACAGGACGTCCATTATCGGCTATTAAGATGGGAAGATAAAAGGTATTCTGCTCATGTTGCCGAAAGCCTGATCTCTTGGTTAAAATCCAAGCTGTGTTGTCTAAAGGAAGGAAGGAAAAGAAAATAGAAAGGAAGGAAGGAAGGAAGGAAGGAAGGAAGGAAGGAAGGAAAGAAAGAAAGAAAGAAAGAAAAAAAGAAAGATTATTTACAATGCTAAAATATCAAATGTACATATTACAAAATTAATTTTGGGATTAGTATTATAAATTTACAGTACTATGCTTACTTGCATCTACAGCTACAACATAACTACTTTTGGAATCATATATATTTAATCTGCAATTGTTTGTGGCACAGGTTTCTTCCAGCATTTGAAAGCAGGCTTGCTCATATCCATGCTATGGATGCTATTACTATTGTTAGTGAAACATGTGTTTATTTGCTCAATTTCATGGCCTCCCACCTAGCCAGGTGATTCTGTTCCCTTTACAGTGACCTTAGATATATTATTTCACCTGCGTTTCAGACAGTGAACTTAATTGCACATGAGAAAATAGAATGAAAAGAATCAATTAAAAGATGTGGAACAGTGAAAAGGAAAGAGTGAGGAGAAAACAGGAGAGGTAAAGAAAGGAGACAAAAGGATGAGTGAAATAGAGGTTCTTAAGACACCACAGAGCATTAAATTTCAGAGTTTCAGTTTAAATATATTTTCTTACACGTGAAACCATTTTGAAGTTTTGGGGAACTCTAAAACAACACGGTAGATGGAATTTTAGCTGGGATAATTATGTTGTAACACATTTTAATATCTTATATTATTCTAATCTATAGCACTTCTTAATATGCATAGTCGTCATTCTGAGATTCCTATTATAAATAATGAAACAATGTTGAAAGCAATGACACTAAAGGGCTAAACTAGAACTTTTCATTCTTCCGCTTGATAAAAAATAATTGCTTAATGTGTTTTTGAGAACAAACCTCTCTTGTCATTTCCTAATTAAGATGTTGAAATAAAGAGAGAGAATTTCCCCCAGTTTTTTTCCCCTTTATTCCTGTCTTATACCTGGATGTTGTTTCAGCAGAATGCCCAAGTATTTAATGAACCTATATTAGTGATGGCAAACCTTTTTGAGACCAAGTGCCCAAATCGGAATCCAAAAGCGACTTATTTATCGCAAAATGCCAACACAGCAACACATGCTCCCGTGGCCAACACTCTACACCGCATGTGAGCTACTCGCCTTACCACAGACAGGGGAGGGAGGAAGTGCTCCCATTGGGCTGCTGGACAGAGGGGCGAGTGATGTCAGAAATGTCCTCGGGCGTACATGGAGAGAGGGATGGGAGCCCCGCAACCCTCCAATTTTCCAGTAAAGAACTGTGCTGGGGCGACGACGAGCATGCCCACAGAGAAGGTTTTGAGTGCTGCCTCTGGCATGCGTGCCATAGGTTCACCATCACTGACCTATATCACAGATCTTTTAAAGATGACTTCTTTCAAGCTCATCATTCGTGTAAGTGTAAAGAAGGAAAATAAGAGTCACAATTACATTCCAGCAAGGGAAAATCTTGCACACGTTGACAGCAATTTCCAAATAATAAATCTGCACACTTCATTGCTGTAGACTGCTGATATGAGAAGGCACTCCACTTCTTGAAAGGTTATACTCTTCAAAAACTTACAATTTTGCCATTTAAAGATAGTTAAACTTTTAAATTGAATTTAAATTAAATAGGTCATCTTTATCTGACATTGACTTGCACCATTTTGAGGAAGGTTGTTATGGAACCATAGCTAAGGATGTAGAAAAAAAGTGCCAGAAGAAATGATAAAGTCTCTTTTGATTCTGACTTCATGGACACACCCATATAATAGAAAAAGTTCTTATTAGACAACAATAAACAAAATTATAGCTTACAATATGTGGAGTTTTCAGTTATCAATAAAAAAGATATTTTATACTTTATATCAAAATTTCCTTTACAAGGCAAGGCTTCTCCTAACAGAAAAAACCTATCAGTAATAACA
>JANHFO010001727.1:4526-15321 GCA_032468095.1 Pareas carinatus
CATTATTTTACAAATGTATGTACCTTTTTAAAAAATTCATATTGGTGGGCCTCGGGATTTCAAATTATGAAGTTGGTGGTCCCCGAGGTCAAAAAGGTTGGCGACTACTGGACTAGAAGACCTCCAAGGTCCCTTTCAACTCTGTTATTCTGTTCTATTATAAACAAAGCTGTCACCTTTACATCTTGTCCATGAGATTTAACTGACGTATGATTGGCTATTAACTGGAATAGAATGTTGGATTATAATGGTCAAAACATATTTATTTTCAAGGATTGGAGAGTATGGAGACACTGACTAAATTTGTTATAATATTACTCACTCAAACGAGTTATAATTAAATTGATACGAGTTCTGTTGGGAATGGAGTATTTTAATACTGTGTTTATTTCAGGACAATAACTGACTAGGCCTTAGAAAAGACTAAGTCATAACCAAAATCAGTCATCTAGAACACTAAATATTTTTTCTCTCCCCCCCTCCTGTGAACTGTTCTAAAAATAGTTTGATTTCAGACCTAACTACTATCTATAGAACGCTGAATAAACAAAAGAATTGCTGAATAATTCCAAGTCTAAAAGTATATGTCAGCATACAATTTAAGCATATGTATTGCTCAGCATTAGATAGTTAGTGAAACTACTCAAGGCAGCTTTTAACATAATATATGCAATTAGCATAATTATAGTTTAAATCATAATTGTGATAGCTACTGTAAATTTGCTGGAAGTATAGTCAGAATCTTACTATTAAGAACACAGAATATTTCATGGTTGTCATTGTCATAGGCTATTTATATTCTGTAGTGGCGTAGGAGCTGTAGTTGCGCAGTACTGCATTCTACTTCTGTTGACAGTCGGCTGCCAGTAAGTTCAGGAGTTCGATTCTCACTGGCTCAAGGTTGACTCATCCTTCCATCCTTTCGAGGTCGGTCAAATGAGGACCCAGATCGTTGGGGGCAATATGCTGATTTCTATAAACCGCTTAGAGAGGGCTATAAAGCATTGTGAAGTGGTATATAAGTCTAACTGCTATTGCTATTCTACTTTTCAGTATTTACTTCTGAGACTCAAACATATTTCATAATACAAAAAATGAAACTAGCTTTACATATTTATAAAAATGTCACATTATGATTTTGGTGCCTTTGCATCAGTCCTGACTCCTGATTACTGCCTGGACTGGTCTGTCTGATATTTTTGACAAGGTTTATTGGAAGTAATTTGCAATGACCTTTTTAGGGCTGAAAGAGTGTCCAGCACACAGAGTCACCTAGTTGGATTCGCACTCAAGATGAGGTCACAACTTCCAGCCTCTACTTTGGCGCCTTAACCACTACCCCAACTCTCCTCAAATAATTATTACTCACTACTATTCATTAGAACAATTTATAATAAATAAAACACGCTATCTGACACCAGGAAAAGGTAGATCTGACCAGAAAGGCAATAAACAGAATTATCTGGGAAGAATTTATGAGAGTCTACACTTTTTTTCAGATGATTAAATCATGCATAGCTGATAATTAAAAGAATCATCTTTACTTGTTCAAAAAACTGATAGCTAGAACAGGACAGGACATTGGTAATATTTCTCTCATAGCTACTATCATGCAATCCATTTATCCACAGCATACTGGTTTAGAACCTCTTACTTCAAAATGCATATTCAGGAGATTTAATAGAAAATGAATGATAAAATTGATTCCACTAATATGACCTTAAATAAATTTCCTCATTTTTAGCATTGATAAGCTTTTTTGTACCTAATGCAGTAAAGTTAAACTTATTTAATTGCAAAATAGTTTTAATATACAAACTGTTCTATCACTCCTTTGAATGCTTTAAGCAGTTATGACATGGCAAACTACTTTAAAGAACAAGTATTTTGTGATATCTGTCATATTAAAATAAAATCGCTTCAGACCCTCTCTTCTCTTTCCTGCTAATCCTTTTGGAAATGATCCAGAAAACACTGAACGAGAAAGCATATGACGACACCTGACAAGGAATTTACAGAGTCAATATTCCGCTAAGTAATGTGTACTGCATGGCAATGAGTTATTATTCATCATGGCAAATGCATTTCAAGCAGCACAGTCTCTGGCAAAAGTTACATCTCAATAGTTCCATGGATTACTGATATTAATACCAGATTGAGACAGAACGAGACAAATTGTTGCACATGCATTGAACTAATGCATTTCAGTATTCCTGAATTAAATGAAAGTTTAAAGCAGTTCAATAAATGAAGAGATGCTCTCCTGTTGCATACCATTTGGTTTGATTACTTTTTTTCACTCTATCTTCCTATTATATGGATGCTCTCTTGCTGCTGGGTAACAAAGGAGAAAAGGAATCAGAATCGCATAATTTTGTTGCACCAAACCACCACTAAAAACCACCAACAGAAAACATAATTGAAATTTGGGTATAACAAGTTTTAGCATTATATCAGAAAAGAAAGAGAGAAGTTCCTAGACAAGAATTCTGTGGTAGTTGCCAGCATTTCAGGTAGCAAGCAGATTTTATTAGGAATGGACATGCTGTTTTAACACATTGGGCAATTCTACAAGCATTTTATCATATAAAATACTTTCTGTGTCAAATAGAGCAGAGGTTTCCAACCTTTTTCAAGCTGCAAACCCCAAACCATGTCATTGCTACATGGCAAACCTCATTCCCACAAATTCAACTAATTACCAATCAACAATTCATGCCTATTACTTTTTCCAAATATTTCTTGACCTGTCTGCGGACCCCCTGGCAACTTGCCACGGAGTCCAAGGGGTCCACAGATCCCAGGTTGAAAATTTCTGAAATAGAGAACAAACTATGATTCTAAAATTAATATTCAGGTTAATATTTTATGAATTAGTATTGATAAATAAGAAATACAATACTGGGCTTGGTGAATTTCTACATTTTTAGAAGAGAGAATTATATTTAAAAACTAGATTATCTGAGAATGGTAATCAGCAATAACTGCAATTAAGCTCAGAGAAATGTGTCTCCTAATTACATTTAAAATAAGGAATGAAATTTGATTCCAAAAAGAAAAGTAATTCCCATTCTCATATTTCAGACTTTTTGTCATCGTTTATTGGGATTCAATGATACGTCTTCAGTAGCCAATCCTACACAAACTATTTTTAACCAGGAATATAAATGTTAAAGTATATAATTAATAATCATTTTTAAAGCAATCTACTATTTGGAGAAATATTTACTGGTATACAGTTAACAATACCTGTTATTAGGAAGATACAGAAGGACAGAGACAAACATAAGTATAGAAATACACACTTATTCACAAACAATAATTGAATTCACTTTGAAAAGAAAACATATCAGATGTCAATCCCAAATTAACAGCATTTTATATAACTTCAAGTTTATAAAAAAGTTAAAATAATTAATGTTTTTACCATCTCTATTTACTAAGCAAATGCAAATAAGCAATGCCTATTTATTTTATTCACATTAAGTCAATTTTGTTTATCTTGTGAGTAAATATATCACAGTGCCTGGGTTCAGGGAATACAGTGAGGCACAAGCTAGTAAATCAACATAATAGCTATGTAGTAGAGGAGAACTCAAAACTCTCTTCCACCCAGATGTCATCTTCATAAATCCTGCTCCTTTCCACTGCTGTACTTCAAATTTTGAAGTGTCCTGACTTTTTGTCACCTTAAGTTAGTCAGCTCCACTTTCAGTGAGGCATTGGAGAACTGCTAAAATAGGCAGCTAGCAGCCATTATTTTCATGGGAACGGAAAGTGCGAATGTGAAAGACAAGGAGATGGTGGCAAGGCAAGAAGTTCTGGCAATGAAAAAGCACCAGGCTTTCGGTTACAGAGGAACTGATGCAAAATTACTGAGAGAAAAATACAAGTGATAGTGCCACTCTCAAGACATATAGAACAGGTCTTAAGCAATGACTGAATGTATGAATATTCTACTATAGAAAATAGTCAATATATAATCCTAAATCAAAGTATTTTAATATGGAAATATAAGCAACTGCAAGTTTGAGCACAAATGTAAATAATCGCAAATGATTTCTGTGATGCTTCATAGAATTAATGGGCTTTTAAAAGTATTTGTGGAGGAGGAGAAGTAAAGCTTGAAATTGTGCCAAGGACACAAAGATTTGAGAACAAACTAGGAGAGGGGGAATGATGAAGACATTCAGATATGGTAGATTTCCAAATTAAAGAAAGGCTGTGAAAATAAAGGATGCATTTTATACTCTGAAAAGCTATGATACAAAGAAACAAAAGCTATAATAATTAGCTATTTTATTATGTCTCATCAAAACAAGCTTGTTCCTTTTTTAAAAAGTGGCTGTTATTCCTGTATAAATGATTGGGAAATATATGTGCATATCTTTTTTATAATTGTGTAACATTCCCTCTTGTCTAAACATACACACCCATTAGGCAACGCTCTTTCATGCTAAGAAACTTTATGCAAAGCATAGAAAAAGTGTAAACAAACATTAAAACAATGTGCAAAAATGTGAATTGAATCTGATCAGAAACAAGACACAGTTCTAGCTCAGAGCACAATATAGATTTGTTAATGTCCTTTATTTTTAGAACATGCAAAAGCAGTACTAGAGTTATTCTGCTACTATAGTAAGAAGGACATTTGATTGCCCTTGTATATAATCACAGCATCCTCTTAAGGGATGTGTTGAACAAATCTCTTCTGAATCCATTCTATTAAAAAATTGCTCATTTTAATTTCCCTGATTTTTGTTTAAATAAAGATAACTTTTAAAATAAAAAAACCAGGAATGAATATTTTTCCACCTTTATTTTTAAAGTGGAATGAGAAGACTATGACTTCTCTTCATCCAATGCTGCAAGTTTAACCGCATTTGAATATTTTTGAAAGAAGTACTTTTTACAAAGTCTTTTACATTTTACTCACCCTTCCTCACATCCTATTTGAAATAACTACAAAAGCTTTTTATATCATTTTTACATATTCCCATTTATTTCTTCTCTCCATGTTTAAATATAGACTTTCTATATACAGTCAAAGTATTATGCAAAATTCTATAGAGAGAATTACAGAAAATTAAATTATATGAAAAATCCATAAAATAACAAGAACCAGACTAAAAAGGAGGAAACTGTGAGTTCAAGTTTCACCTTAACCATGAAAGCCAGCTGGGTGACTTTGGGCCAGTCACACACACTCAGCTTAACCCACCTTGCAATGTTGTTGTTGTGGGGGAAAGAGGAGGGGAGAAATTTGCTACCCCAAGTAAAAAAATTAAAAAGTGAAATATGATTTTATAAAAAATAATAAAGGCGGGATACAGATAAATAAAATAACATCAACTTGCTTATTTCTGCCGCACTTTTTAAACAACAAAATACTACAATACAACAAATTAAAGTCACTAAAAGATTTTTTTTGATACAGCAAAGATGTACATACAAGTAATTGTGTCCATGCTGCAACAATTTTGGTTGGGATGATTTTGTAAAATGTTTGACTATAGTTTAATAGATGTTGGGAATTACTTGTTTTATGCTTCCAGGAAAGGCCTACAGAGAATTTTGACAAGTCTGAATTACAAAAAACATCACAGAATTTATACAGATGTACAATTTTTGTGCTCATTTCAACAGCAACGTTCAGTAATTCTGATAAAAATATCTCAAGAATACATTTTGTTCTCTAACAATCATAATACTTTAATGTGGACTAACAAGTACGGAAGCTAAAGCACAATGCAACGGAAAATGTATTGCTTTCATGATTAAATCTTTATCTAATATAGGAAGAAATAAATAGGAACACAATCAGCACCCACTGCCTCTTCCTCTCTTACATTTTTTAAAAGGTTAGCACTTTACACAAAGTACATTTACATCTGTGTGTGTGTGTGTGTGTGTGAGAGAGAGAGAGAGAGAGAGAGAGAATGTGTGTGCTGCTTTTTAGCCTTTTACACTATTCTATCATTGACCTCCAGCCACAACCTGTCAAAACAATATATCTTCAAATTATAAGGATGCCAGCAACTCTGGACATTGTTTCTTAACCCCAGGGGACTCAGTCCCAAATTCTTTTGCTAAATCACCAGACTGAATCCCCAAAATTAACCGGTCGGGAAGACTTTTTGCAGGAGGCATCATCCCTTGTTCACAAAGCTCCAACGTAGCCTGAGAACTAGGACGGGAGAAACAACGAGGAGGGGGAGAGAGAAGTAGGACCGCTGGGAGAAGGAGAGGAAGGAGAGGAAGAGGAGGAGGAGGAGGAGGAGGAAAAAAGAAACGAAAGCCTTTAAAACGACGGCTCGGGGCCGGGCCTAGTTAAGGACGCCGTGAGGATCCGGTTACCTGCTCCTCCTGTAGTTGCCGACTCCCCCAAAGAGGGGAAAGGATGGGGAAGTCCTGAGAGGCGGGTGGCGGGGCCGCGTTCTTCTGCTCGGGCTGCCCGGCCGAGAAACGCGTCGCGGGGCTCCCTCGCAATTGCGATCGCACCCTGCGCCTCCCTCCCGCGAGCGCCTATTTCCTCCCCCCCCGCACACACTCCCCGCACCCCGCGCTCGTTTCCCGGGCAGCCTGGCCCACGCCTGGCTGCTCGCAACCGCAGTGCCTGCCCCGCTGGCCCGCCGCAGCCCCGCGTCCGCCTCGCCGGCGTGGAGGGGCTCCCCTCCCGCCTCCTTACCTGCCCGTAGTAGGGCTTCCTGAGCCAGGCCCCCGCGGAGACCCTCCTCGCCATGGCAATGGCACATCCCCGCAGCGGGCTGCAGCGGTCGGAGGCTTCCTCGCCCGCTCTTCGGCCGGAAGGGCCGGCCGGCCTCAGGGCAAAGCGGGTGGGCGGCGGGCTGCGGCTCCCCTCGGCTAGCCCTGCCAAGGAGGCGGCAAACGTGCCCGAGCGGGGCGGGTGGCTCCTCCCGCGTCTCTCCCCCCCCCGCCTCTCTCTCTCTCTCCGCCCCGCCCCCTTTGGCAACTGTCAGAAAGCGCGGCTTTCTTGTGGCCTCAGAGGGGAGGGGCCTCCGAGGAGGAACACCTCGACCTGAGGGAGGAACGGAGGCACCCCGACCGCTCCGGCCGACGCGACAAAGCCCGCCCGCGCTCGCCTTTCTGCTCCCCCCGCCTCATCCTCCTCGGATTAAAGAGGAGGCTTCCGGTTCTGGAGGGCGGCTTGGTGGCGCGCCGCCCAGAATTTGTCCGCCTGCCTCGGCGGCGTCTTGAGCGCTCCCGGAGGAAAAGCGGGGGGGGGGGTTGCTCCCTCCAGCCTGGGAACACTCAGCCCAGCGCTGCCGCTTTGCAGTGCGAGGAGGGATCGCGTCCACCCACCCGAGGGCAGAGAGGCACGAAGTGCGTTGAGTGGGGGGGAATGAACCCCGCTGAAAGTGGGGCAGGAGGGGGTTCATGTCCTGGGGCTGGTACCCCGATCCCACTAAAGCTCTCCAGACCAGGGAGTTATCCGGATGATGATGATGATGATGATCACCAAGGCAGTGCCATGTGCTGGTGATGGTTAAAGAGGCTCAGGGTCGACGGTGGATTGGCGTGGGGGGTTGCCCGGATGTTCTCTCAAGCACTCTTTCTTCCCTATTTTTCTTAAAAAACAAAAAAAAGACGGTGTGGCAAGTAGCCTGTAGCCAAATAGGGACATTCTGTACGTGTTTATAGATAACTTGTCCTATTTTAACTTTGCAACTGAGTGGTTCGGTGAGGAAGTAAATATCACTGTGATGCTATGTGCAGCAAACTGGCAGGTCCAGCTTAAAAATCTCAGATGAACATTTAAAAAAAAACCAGGAGAATCAAAGGCAGTATCAGACATCCATTGTTGACTCTGTAGTACCTGCTGTTGTAAATATGTAATATATAAATGTATTTATATGGCTTACTCAGTGTAGCTTGTTATTGGACTTTATCCAACCACAAGAGGCAGGGCAGATAATAACATTAGTTAATATTTAAGAAATCCAGAGAAAGTGACAATCTACTTATGGTGAACTAGCCTCTTTTTAAATATTAAAACGACATTTTGATTTCCCATTACAGCCTATCTATCCCTCCATCCTGTATTTATTAAAACTACTGCAAATCTGATTTGCTTTTGGTTCACTTTCAAAATAATATTTTGGCCCTAGTATGTTGAAAGTGTTTGTGTAATTCTTTCATTATTAGTGAAACACTTTTATTATTAGTGAAACAGATAGATTACATCCAGTATTCTATAATAAAGCAACTCCCATGATCCAGTGTATCTGCCTCCTTTTGAATGTACTGAATGAATCTGATGGATATCTGTCATTTGTGCTTTCAAAATACCTGATGGAAATCCTGAATAACTGCTTTCTTCTTTTACACATCCTCGTCACTTAGCTTTTATTCAGTCAGGCTTTATTATGATCATAACCTAGCATATGGTAGGGTATAACTGAAAAGAAGCATAAAAATCTAAAAATTGTGAACCTCTAAAAAGATTTGCTGAGACACATTAAAAAGATAAATGTATAAAAGGTATATAAATTAAAAACTAAAAGATATAAAAAGCAAAAATCTAAAAAGGGTGGGGTTGTTAAATTGGTATAGATTTGAAAAGCACAGCCATAACCAGAAAGCTAGTCAGTCACTCTCTCACTTAGCCCAATTCACCACACAGGGTTGTTGTGAGGAAAATAGGAGGAAAGTGTGTTGGATTTATCTGCTATCTTGAGTTATTTATATCCTATGGGATCATGGAACGTGGATTTTGAACACATTAAGTTAGCCCATCTGAGGTATGTTGATTCAAAAAATTGTTGCCCTATGGTACATTGTTTTGCCCAATTGAAGGTTGCAAACAATTAAACAGATATAAGAGTTTTCCTGGTATATATAGATAAGTATGCATGGGATTTGACTACAGAGCAGTCCTATATATGTACTTTGCAGTCTCATGTTCTTTAATTGAGATGGAACACCTTAAATATGTGCTATCTTTTTATATCATGAAGAGATTCTAGCATTAATAAAGATCCTTTAATAAATAATGCATATCACTTAAGTTCCTCTCAGATACTCTTACTACTACTGCTTAATTTTCCTGACAGGGTTACATTTACCCTTGTTCTTAATATATCTAGGTGTAGTAAGTTGAATTAAAAATAAGTTATCTGAAGATCTTACAAGCATCCAAGAACCATATCTAGAATGCATAAAACTTAAGGATATGACTTATTCATAACTGAAAAACAAAGTTTGCATATTTAAAACAAAAATCAAAATATAATAAAACTCAATTTCCTACAATTTTATTTATTTAACCTTAATCATTGTCATAAATAACTCAAGAGAGTAATATAAGTGATGTTTCCCAAGTAACTGAACCATAACTTTAGGATAAGGCAATTTTACTATGTATGTGTGTATACCATACATGACAATAGCTTTAGAACTTTCCAGGTCTCCTTTTTTTCAAGTAGAGATATTATTTCCATGTCATAATTCCCAAATAGCAGTTCTAGCTGTTAGTGTCAAGTCAATCTATTGCAATTGCCTTGCAGGGATTCCAAGATAATGATGCCTTGATATAATTTCAAAAGTTTAATAAACTGAATGACTTGGAATTTAAACACATAAGTATGTTAAAAGCAATATTTATTGACTTGTAGACTTATAGCAGTAGACTTTATTTTCCATTATGAACTATATAATAGCTATTGCTAAGGCATCATCTTATTCTAGAGAATACCAATAGCAATCCAGAGCAATTTTGAAAATGAGTTGTTTCTTTCCTCATTTCCTTTCCTTTCCCTTAACCTTTTACTTTTATTTTCTTTGTTTTTTATATATTGATAAAACAACAAAAAATCTAAAAGGACAGAAAATGAGTTCTTCATATGTTTGAGACCTTGTTGCCTCAAATAAAGAATTGGAAGCGTCTGTGTGGACCACTGTATTTTTCCTGGAACAGACCACTTAATTAATGGGGAGAAACAGGCTCAGACTGAACCCCGCCAAGACCGAGTGGCTGTGGCTTCAGGTGCCCCGACATAGCCAGTTGACACCATTTCTGGTTATCGGGGGTGAGTCACTGGCCCCCGCGGAGAGGGTGCACAACTTGGGAGTCCTCCTGGATGCACGGTTAGAAGATCATTTGACGGCCATGGCCAGGGGGGCTTTTTACTAGGTTTGCCTGGTTCGCCAGTTGCACCCCTTTCTGGATCGGGGCACCCTTCGCACAGTCACTCAGGCGCTCGTCGTCTCCTGACTGGATTATTGCAGCGCTCTCTACATGGGTCTCCCCTTGAACCGCCTCCGGAGGCTGCAGTTAGTCTAGAATGCGGCCGCGTGGGGAATTATGGGGGTCCAGGGATGTTCCCATGCGACGCCCCTCATGTGCAAGCTGCACTGGCTTCCTGTGGCCTTCCAGGTGCGCTTCAAGGTGCTAATTATATTCTTCAAAGCACTTCATGGCATATGGCCTGGGTTTTTGCAGGAGCACCTGCTGCCGACTATTACCTCCCACAGACCGGTACGCTCCCACAGGATGGGTCTCGTCCGGGTGCCGTCACCCAGACAATGCCGGTTGGCGGCCCCCAGGGGTAGAGCCTTCTCTGTGGCAGCGCCAACCCTATGGAACGAGCTCCCTCCAGAGATTCGCATGATACCTGATCTCCGGGCCTTCCGCCGCACTCTTAAGACCCATCTTTTTATCCAGGCTGGGCTGGCCTGACCCTTAGGGTTTTTAGTTGGGTCGGTTCCTTCAGGGGGGGGGATAGCTGAAGGTTTATGGGGGTAAACGGGGTTTTTAAATTTTAGAGTTTTTAAG
>JANHFO010001727.1:22849-37085 GCA_032468095.1 Pareas carinatus
TCTTGGCCCAACCAGGTCTCTGTAATACCAGCCAGGTCCGCTTCCCCCTCCTGGATAAGATCGTAAATGAGGGGGGCCTTATTGACCACGGACCTGGCATTGCAAACCATCAGCCGGAGGGCCTGGGTTCAGAGACCTGTACCACCCAGAGTGCGGGATGGGCCTTGGGGGTTGGCACGTGCCAACACTTGAATACAGCGAGGGCGCGTGCCCCTAACTAAATTCGGCCCCCGGCCCCCGCTATATCTAACCCTTCCCCCCACCACAGGAATCTTCAATACCTCACCCTCCTGTGACCTCCCTCTCCCGCAGACCTCGCTGACCTCTGAAGAACAACAGCAACAAGAACAACAAGAACAACAACAACAACAACAACAATAAAAAGAAACAATAGAGCCATTAGACAATGAGACATTGAAATGAGAGGTGAAGAACAAAGATGGGAGCAGAGAAATAGATAGGGGGGGAAAGAATTCAAAGTAGAGGAAGAATAAAATGAGGATGGGAAGAAGGGAAAAAAGAAGGGACTGATTGCTAATAAAGAAAGATGAGGAAAGAAAACAGGAAGAAAGAAGATGAAGAAGGGAGGAAGGAAGTGGAAGAAGAGAAAAGTGGGAAGAAGAAGGGAGATAGTTGGAAGGAAATGAGAAGAAAAAAGGAGGGAAGAATTGAGAGGAAGGTAAATGTTTTAGCATGGGTTAATGAGACGCGGACTCACTGCTGAATTGAATCTTTTATTATCAAGAATAATCTGAAACAACCAGCACACGCTTGGTGTCCCTTATTTAAGGCAAAAACAGGTAGGGTTTGAACTTCCTGGATTGGCGCAGGCTGGCCAATCAGCATTCGGAGCACCGGTGCCGCTTCCTGCTGATTGGCCCCCATGCTCAAAGTGGCTGGCCAAGGGCAGCCCAGCCGAGCGCAACATTGAACACAACAGTAAAAGAAAGTAGAAAGAAAAGTAAGAGAAGGGAAGAAAGAAAGGAGAAAAAGAAAGGAAAAGAAGGTAGACAGAAAGTATGAGATAAGTTGAAAAGTAAGAGAAGGAAAGAGGGTTGGTGAAGAGGTAGAAACAATGAAGGAAAGAATATAGAAAGAGAAATAACCGAAAGAAAAAGAGAGAAAAGGGAAGGTTTTTAAATTTGATAAGGAATTTAAGGCAAAAATTAAAAAATAAAAAATAAACAAAAAACAACCCGGTTTTTGCAAATTTTGAATTTTTTTCTTTTTTAAGATGGAATATTGAGTATAATTTGAAAGATATATTAAATGGAGACCCACCTTCAATATTTTGATTGAATCACTTCCATATACAAGGTGAAGTTAATCTTTCCAACTTATCACCTTTTTCTTTTGTGCCTCTTTTTTCTTTTTCTTTTTAAGGTGTTTTTTATTTATTTATGTTTGTTTTTATTTTTTGTATGTTTATTTGTTTGTTTGTCTTATTGTGTATATATTTTTCTCTTTTCTTTTCTTTTTTTAAAGGGGGAGAAAGCAGATGGGGAATCAGAGTAAAAAGAAGTTAGAGATTTATTGAGGAACAGAAATTAAATAGAAATGAATTAAAAATGGTTAATTGGCTAAGAGAGTATATCGAATACAGAGGGAAGAAAATACTATATGCAAGTAAACACTCCTTACACTGAGTTATGATATTTGTATTGTAATGTTTTTACACATTGAATTTTTATTTATTTAATGGTTTATTTATGTATTTTAATGATAGTTGGTGTGAATGTTAAATGTTTACATGTTGGAAAAAATAGCAAATTTCTTGAAAAAAATAATTATTATGGACCCCTCACACCCTGGACACAATCCATTTCAGTTTCTTTCACCCAGAGGCCGATACAGGGCATTGCAAACCAAAACAACTAGACACAAGGACAGTTTCTTCCTCCATGTTATCAACCTGCTAAACAGCTGACTTACACGGTACTGTTAAGAAGGAGGGTGACATGATGATTGTACTTTATAACATGATAATATGATGAATGTACTTATGATTATGGTTGTATTCACAATTAATGTCATTACAGCTTGTATATACTTGACAGGGTGAATGCACTTTATAACTTTGAATGTATCTTATGCTTATGTACATAAGTGATTATCCCTATATATACAACGATTATGATTATACACGGGAAAAGACCCAAAAAACCCCAGAACTACATACCTGTACCCGTGAAAATCTACGAAAACAACGATTATGCTTATATATACTATTGATTATGAATGTATCTTTGATTGTAATCACATTTTGTTTTTTGTATGTATGTAGGTATAGAACATGTATATCAGAGATAAATTCCTTCTGTGTTCTTTTCACACTTGACAAAATAAATTCTCATTCTCATTCTCATCCTGATCAGTTGTTAAATAATTCTTCTTTCCCCCCTTTAATTGTTTTTAATTGTTTTTTAATTCTTTTTATTAATTTTTACAATGTAAGAATTATTTCTTATGCCAGTAGCAAAGTAAAAAAAAAATCATATAAACTTACATATATTACATGTGTAGCATTATCATTTATATATAGATTAGGCACTTTAGTATAGCATACAATCTTTTTGTTAACTGGGGTTTCAAGTTACTATCTCGTTCACTATCTGTCGGTCCCTTATTGGGATCCCCCATCTTATCATGTAACTTAAATTTTAGTGACGATTTAGTAACCTTATGAAACTTTGTTTCGTTTCTTGTACAATAAAGAGAGAATGAAAAACTTTATCAAAATTATCTATTATCACGTTACATAGTATTTATATATTATTTATACAATCTCTAACACTGTAATTTCCATCTCTGACCTTCGGACCTTCCGCCGTGTTTTAAAGATCTACCTTTTCCAACAGGCCGGCCTGGGATAGCTGTGCCCCTGTTCTTCTCTATCAATTTAAATTAGATTATTTTAATTATTTATTGGAAACTGTTTTATCGCTCCCCTTTTAAAATCAGGCCTTATTTAATAATTTTATGTACTTTTTAAGGTTATGTTGTTCTGGGTTTTTTTACCTGCCTGTAAGCCACCCTGAGTCCTTCGGGAGAAGGGCGGGGTATAAATAAAAATACATTACATTACAATTACATTACATTACATTACAACATCTCCAGGGGGGACAGTTGTCAGTGACATTAAAATGGTGGGTGCAGCTGATGATGGAAGACCAGCTGCTTTTTAACATCTATCTCATGAATCATGTATGAAACCAGACAGGGGGCTTCAATTGCCTGATTTTGTCCAACATTTGGATGTTATTGTTTCCATCCTTCCCAAGATTTCCAGACAATAAGACATCCAAATTGAGAATAATTGGCCGACTCAAGGTCATCAAGTATATGTCACAGTAGATTATTATTTGAACTTGGCATATCTCAGGCTCTGGATGATTTTATACATCATGTTAAATCATTATTTGTTTTATTCATTTTATTTATTTATTAAGAAATTTATATGACTGCTGAACAACTCACAGTGTCTCCAGGTGGCTTACGTAATAAAACCCCAATACAAAACTCAATAAACCACCATCTCCCTAGCAAGAACAATCAAATGGGTCACTTGATGGGTGCCATTCCACTCTGAGGTCCCCAGGCCTGTTGGCAAAACCATGTCTTCAGGGTCTTCCAAAAGAATGTCAAAATGGGGACTGCAGGTATGTTGTTTCACAGGAAGGGAGCGATAGCCAAATCTGGCTCTAGGTTCTGCCTCGGTTTACTTTCCCAATAAGCAACCAAGTTGAAAGATCATTTAAAAGCAGTTTATTAGGGTACCCTGATAAAGTAGGATCTCCCTACGAAAAGGCAGAACCTCAAGACCCATCTTACATTCCTTTTCATAGTTAACTCAGCAAAGAAAATGCAAGAAGAAAGTTGGTTGGACGAAATAAGAGTAACCCCTTCTTACACAGTAAATCAACTTCAAAGCTTATTTGAAGTTCATGAAGACACAAACTACAAGTGCAATTCAGGGAAAAACCCTCCATTTGGTTATCAATGACTGACACTTGCAGATAGAGAACTTTAGAAATCTACAACAGTACATTACTTTTTTGACATAATTGCCATTCAAATTGAGGCACTTGTCACAACATCTTACAAGGCTTGAAATTCCTTCTGCAAGGAAATCTCCCTTCTGGGAATGAAGCTACCCTGTAACAGCATCATGAAGTGCATTGACATCATTGCAGGGGTGTCATGCAAGTGTTGGGGTGTGCTGACTTCCGGTGTGGTGTTGGTTCACGATAATCCTCACCTGCATTATCTATCCTGCTAGACGCACCCAAGAACTTTTGGTGCAAATCCATTGGAGAGTTTTTGATCATCTTCCCTATAGTTCAAATTTGGCACCGAGCGACTTCCACCTCTTCTGGCTTCATCCCCAGGAGGGAGATTTCTTTAAAGAAGGAATTTCAAAACTGGTAAGACGTTATAGCAAGTGCCTCAATTTGAATGGCGATTATGTCAAAAAGTAATGTCATGCCCGTAGTTTTCGAATGTGTATAACAAATGTTCTGTATCTTCCATTGAGTGTCTGTCATTGATAACCAAATGGAGTTTTTTTCCCCCAAATTGCCCTCGTAGATGCCAGTTAACATTAACAGACTTTTTCTCATCAGCAAATAGTATTCATCCATCCTTCTATAGTTTATCTTTTCAGTTTAGGAATGTTAGAAGCTATCAATCAATCCATAGAAGATAGGATAAAAAGTTTTCCTACATTCCGGTCACGTAGTGAGCTTGACCGTCATTTTTAAGAAAGAGAAAATAAATCAAATTAAAATACAAGACAAATTATAATAACTATGTTGATTAGCAGATTACAAAATCCTCAGGAGCCACCACAGAGAACACTTATCTTTTTGTTCCCAAAAAATGAACCTCCATGATATTGAGAAGACCTGCAATATAATCTTGCCTACCTCATCTGGTGGGTCAGATAATTATAACTAGGACAAGATGGTCTTTTAGATAAACTGGCCCCAGGCCATTTAGGGCTTTAAAGGTGACCCCTTGCATTGGACCTGCAAGCAAATCAGCAGCCAGTGCAGCTCCTGCAAGAGAGGTGACACATGTGCAAACTGAGACTTTAAAACCAATGGACAATTACTTATTGGCTAATCCACCTTGATTTGGTTGACAAAACATCTTATGACTTAATGCAAGACACGAACCCATGACAAATGTGAAAGTTGCCCTAAATTTTTTGCAGTTTATGCTCAAAGGAACCCCGATCTCCAAAGTTTATGCTAATATAGAAACTGCAGCCAGTGGAGCCAAGTGAAGTAGCATGCTATCGCCAGCACGACTAAACCATCGCCTTCTGTCCACTTTCACTACTCATTTGCCACTTATGCTCATCCCTTGCAAGTCGCTCACAATATATTTGTGGCTCCAGTTTGCTTCTGCAGAATAAATGTTGCATCCTTCCCAAGAGGTTGCCAGTTTTTATTCATCAATGATTTAATTCCCAGGCACATAATTTAAAGGACCTTTGGGCTAATTCGGCACAGAAGAGGAAATAAATATAAAACATTAATAGAGTGATTATACATTTATGAGGCAGAGCGCCACTATGTTACCTGCTACAATCAGTATTACTATTAAAATGACTGAGGAATTGAATGTTGCAAAAATGTCTATTTAATGCTTCTTAGAATTTGAAATCAAGGGAACTGAAATGCTGGTAGAAAGATATAAATTCCTTGACGTGTGGGAAGGTTGACCACCTGGGTTGTTCATTGATATATGTGCTTGATCAAAACAAATCTGGGGAAAAATAGGGCAGCTACAGGTAATCCTTGACTTATAACTGTAATGTAGTCTGCCCACAACAGTCATATGTCATAGTGATTGTTAACCGAGGTGCCCATTTGATCGCCTCACTTAATGACCACAATTCTTGATCTCTCCATTGTGGTTGTTAAGCAGTCATTAAGTGGAGTGCTTAAGTGGGAGGAGATGGTTGATGCCCCAGGAAGCCTGGCGTGGGTTCGGGAGGCACTGCAGGACCTTCTCAGTTCATCTGTGGCCTTCCCTGGTCTTCCCAGGACCTCCCCCAAGCACTGAACCACCCTATCTTCCATTTTCCATGTTGTGGGTCCCTTGCTATTGGGACTCGTCCCCTCTCATCACACTCTGGTCCACTTATTCTTTCTGAAAACTGCCTTCAGGAAGGAGAAGCAGCCAATCTGCTGTACAGCTTTTCTACAGTATATGGATGCCACATAGAGCCATCTTGGAAGTGGCGCCATTTTGGGAGGAGCTGTAATTTTCATGATTCCAGTTGCCACTGCTTCTAAAATGCCTCTTACTTCTTGGAATGCACTACACGGCCTCGGTAGAGGAAGGCTGTGGGGCAGATTGGCTGTTTTTCCTCCCTGAAGATGATCTTCATAAAGTGAAACAAGGTGAGGTGGGGAGGAGGGTGGAGGACCCAGTGAGGCGGGAAGCAGGCCCAAGACCCTTTGGTACCCAGCTAGGCTGGAGGTAGGTGGGGAGGGGGATTCTGCAGCATCCCTGCAGTTGGTTGTAAGGGTGGATGAATTGTCAAGTGCCCAAATTTTGTTCCTGTGACCATAGAGGTGTTGCAGTCGCCATAAATTTTGGGTACAGGTAATAAATACCTTCATTCAACATTGTTGCAATTTCAAGCATGAATGAAGGTTTGTAAGTTGAGGACTATGTTTATGTTGACTTAAACTCATGCCAACCTATTGATTACAATCAGTTTGTTTGCTTATTAAATGTATATGCTACCCCTCTCACAGATAACGTGACTCAGGGGGAGGGCTTACCAATGATAAAAGGATAAATATAAAACAATATTTTAAAAGCTATATTAAAAACTAGAACAAGGATAGCATGGGGATGAGATCCTCTTTCCCTGTCAACTTCCTCCACCAGTGAGGATCCCCTTGGCAGACATCTTCTGCTGAAGAAATTTAGATGGGCGAATCCCATTGGGGCAAGACAGCTCCTCAGATATTATTCTGTTGAACCCCAGAAAAAATCACCAACTAGAATAACAGCCAGTTATTCATAAATCTTCTGCATTCCAAAAAAAATAGTCCACACTATTAGTCAGATGTTTGAATTTGACAGGTGTCATTGTTGTTAGAGAATGTGTATGTAAGAAAATGGAGAATGTGAAAAGAATGCTAAAGTAACAGAAATTCCCTGTGTGTGTGTGTGTCTCTCTGTGTGTGAATGGATGGATGGTGGATTGGATGGATGGGCTTAATTCAACTACCATGTTTCCTCAAAAATTTGACTGCATTAGGGCTTATTTTCTAGTTTGGTCCTATTTTGGGGGAAATAGTATTAAATACGTCCATCAGGCTGCTGATCTTAACTGGGGCTTATTTTGGGGGAAGAGCTTCTATTTCAAGCATCCTGAAAAATCATGCTAGGGCTTATTTTCCGGTTATGTCTTATTTTCGGGAAAACAGGATATAGTCAATGCTTACAGGAATTCATTGCATTCAACCAAACAGCTGCTTAAAGCACAAGTGGTGCTGGTGAGACTCCTGTTTTGTGAGAGTTCACTGAACTGGTGATAGACCAGATGAGACAGTGATATTGGGACCATCCCCTCAATCAACTTCTCTTTGTTTGCCTAATGATCAAAACAGTTCACTGATGCAAAAAGGGGGTGCCATCTCCAACAAGTTCATGTTTCTTCATTTTAAAGGACTAGCTCCAAAAATAACTAAAAGAAACGTCTGATGACTCTGAATGATAACAATACTTTGGCATCAGTCCAAAACAGGATGTTTATAAGGGGAAAAAATCCATGGCAATTCATATGATAATCTCAGTGAAAACAGATGAGAAATTGGCAGGTCCTCAGGATGCAATGAAGCAAACTAGCACTTCCTTCAGTGGAGGCATTAGTATTTCTGCGCACAGCCACAAGTATTTTCAATGGACAATGCTTTTCCATCATGGAAACTTTTTAATGTAATCCTGTGGTATTTGGGAAAGGATTCCAGGATTTTGTGACTCTTCGTTTGCAATCAGGAGTGATGGCTGCCAGCAGAATCCCCCATCCTTTCCCCCACCAACGATCTGGTAACTATAAGGTGGAAAAAAGCAAAGATTTAATAATTTAATTTAATTTAATAGTTGCATTTGTATGCCGCCCCTCTCCTAGGACTCAGGGCGACTCACAACAAGTCAACAATAAAAACAATATTAAAAACATTTAAAAAGATATCAAAGCAAATTAAACTATAGAAGAAGAACAGACAAAGACTGGAGATGGAGTCGAGGACTCAATCTAGAATCATTATGTGTCCACAAACACTCCAGGTCTAGCCCCCCCTTCCCTCTTGAATTCCATTGACTCTTATTTAGTGCTGACCATAAACTGATTAGATTCTTGTGTATAGACTTGAGTAATAGATCTTTATAACTGCAACTTAGCATATGGTCTTGATTCTTCAAAACCTTGGATCTTCAGAATCCTAAACGTTCTCTTTCAACACAGCTTGAGACAGAAAAAGACAGTATCTAATGTTTAATGTTTTCCAAAGGGTTTTGGTGTATTTAGATATTACTGATCTTTGACTGAAAACAGGCTGATCTTTCTACCCCTGGCAAGGGGTACCTCCCTACATATTTGTGTTTCATGGATGGGAATTCTGGGGTTGTAGCCTAACACAGCTGGAGGTTGGTTTCAGTGAGGTTGGAATATGGAGCAATATGGCTATAATTATGTTCTGAAAATAACCAGTTATGATGTGTTTAATTTTACACATCTTTTTTCAGTAAACAGCTTGTCTAAAAAGCATCTGGTAATTTGTTTTGACGGAGATAACCTCATAAACATCTCTACAATTTCAAATACACATGATTCTTTTCTTTCTTCTTTTTTTCAGCACCCAGGGTTTTCTATTGAATTTAAAATTTAAATTTGAAGGTTTAAACAAAGTATTTTTACAAAGTCACAGTGATTAACTTAGTCTGAATGCAGGAAGACTTCAAAGAGAGTAATTAAAAATGGTTGAGTTAATGATTCTTTGCAAATGAAGGATAAAAATGAGATCAGCAATAGATCAAACACTGTAATTATACTGGAGGATCATGGACTGATCTTTTTCACTTGTGTACAGACGTGTTGTTTTGGCCAAATTATGACATTTCAGTGTGTAATGGGTAAATGAACGACAGTTGTGAAAGTTAAAGAAATGCAGCATTTCATAAACTAAGTTAAAATTATCTTCTATAGCATTAGTTATTGAGTATCATCAAGCAGATTATATTCATAGCCTGGAGCATATTTCATTACTTTGATAAATAGTCATTTCTGTTTTAGAAATTTGCAAGAGACACCACATAAAATTAAAAATTAATTAACAACTTAGAGCATTAGATTAACTCCCAAATGCTGATGCATAGTGGGGATGACAAAGTTGTGCTGGAACCATGCCCTTGATCTGTCCTGGCAGAGTGGAATGACAGCAATAGCAATAGCACTTAGACTTATATACCACTTCATAGTGTTTTCAGCCTTCTCTAAACGGCTTACAGAGTCAGCCTATTGCTCCCAACAGTCTGGATTCTCATTTTACTGGCCTCTGGAGGACGGAAGGCTGAGTCAACCCTGAGCCGGTGAGATTCGAACTGGTGAACTGCTAGCAGCCAACGGTCAGCAGAATTAGCCTGCAGTACTATATCCTAACTACTGAGCTTGATGCTTTAAAGAGAGGCCTTCAGATAGAGGCTATGATCAATTACAGATAGTCCTTGACTTACAACAGTTCATTTAGTGACCATTCAAAGTTATAACAGTATTGAAAAAAGTGATTTATGACCGTTTTTCACACTTATGATCGTTGCAGCATCCCTATGGCCACATGATCAAAATTCAGACGCTTGGCAACTGGTTCACATTTATGACGGTTGCAGTGTCCTGGTGTCATGTGATCTGCTTTTGTGACCTTCTGACAAGCAAAGTCAACGGGGAATCCAGATTTACTTAACAGCCATGTTACTACCTTAACAAATGCAACAATTCACTTAACAACTGTGGCAAGAAAGGCTGTAAAATTTCTCTCTAGTAGAATATGTGTTGTTTTGTGTGTAGTATTTATAGTGCCTGCTGTGGGTGGCTTTTTAGATGTTGATTGGAGTGTGTTGATAGCTGGCTTTTAAGTCATTAACTGTTAGCTATTGTTAGCTGTTGTTTGCTCATATTGTCCAGCCCTCTCCTTCTAAGTACTTGATAGGCTGGTGGTAAATCAGCACTCCTGTTGCTTGATGAGGGGCCTGTTTCTCAGGTTTCAATCACTTCCCTGGTTGTTTTTGTGCCTGCTCGTCCAACAATCTTGGTAGCTGCAAAGCTGTATGTATGTCCTTGTTCATTGCTTGGGTCTCCCCATCTGACTAATCACTTGTGTTCTTGAATCTGGTGGTCAGCTTCCTCCCTGTGTGTCCTAAATAGTGACATGGGCAATCCAATCCAATCTGTTATTCTCGTATTTCCCGTGGCTCTGGGACAAGTGGGTGGTCAGTTTTCCTCATTAGTATGGACATTATCCTACCTTCCAATTGGTCTCCTTCTTTCCCCTTGCTGATTATTTTTTCTTTGGGGTTCAAAGGGCAAAGGAATGGTGAAATGGCAGCACCCTTCTTTCCAGTCTTTTTCGTCAATTGCGTGAACACTGATTGCGTCCACTCAGGGTTTCGATGTTGGCCAAAGTGAATATTGTCACAGGTCAACTTAAAAGAATTTCATAAGTGACAGGGAAATGGAAATGCTGAGGTGTGGGGACAGACTACACAATGTCTGCATATTCCCTGTCAAGGAATCCAGAATCTGATTTAGATAATACCCCATTGCAAGATGGAAAGAAAGTTAAATGTATGTTTGCCTCCTGCCATTCTACAGTATGATTATAGCTTGAGATTTGTGATGAAAATAACCACAAATAGCAACAACTGGAAAGAAACAAAGATACCAGTTGAAATCTGGGGAGGGAGACTGTAGTGTCAAAGACAGAAATCTGAGATTGGAATACCTTCAACATGTTAATTCACAGAAAATCCACTCTCAAGACAATCCAAGATAGCTAGGGCAAGTATATCAGAGAGAAAAGGCAGGGAAGATAACCATAGATCTATTTTCCTTTACAAAGCTAAATAACTATTTAGAAGGGGAGAATCAATATGGAAAAAGAAGGAAGTATTAATGAGTCATAAAAGCTTTTGGAATGAATCCACAGGCTCTCAATTTGCTATCGTCTCTGGGGCTTTTAGCATTTTACTAAATGATACCATTTAACAACATCAGCCATAGGAAAACTTAGTCCTGTGAGAAATAAACCAAGTTGATTTGAATGACATTATTTATGGTACGTCGTTCACATGATATGAAGGCACTGACATGAAATGCCTCTATTGAATTCATCAGTAATTAATAAAATGCCTCTTCATTATCCTCCTGTATTTCATTTCTCTTTAAAGCTAATTCAGTCCCTGTGCTCTGGGCGGAGTATGTAATTCTATCTATCTATCTACCCGTCCTTCCATTCACCCATCCCTTTGAAATTCATTCAAATGAACAAATAGACGTATTTTGAGTCATAAAAGCAGACACAAGCATAACTCCCAGCATTCAAAAATGAAAGGAGGGGAGATACTAAATGATCTGCTAATTATAATATTTTATCAATGCATAGTATGTATACATTTGCATAAGGTTCACTGTTAAAGATTGCTTTTTCACTCTCTAACATCTTGCTTCATATAGCAAGATGAATATGCAAAAGGAGGTCAGTTTTGGATCAGGGTTTCTTTGCAGTTTGATCTAATGGTTAAGAGGCTGGCCTAGAAGCCAGGAGACTGTGAATTCTAGTCTCACCTTAGGCATGAAAGCTAACTGGGTGACTTTGGGTCAGTCACTCTCTCTCAGCCCAACCCAGTGGATAAATTAACCACAAAGAACCTGAGTTTGTGTACTACTTGTAGGTGTTTGTGCACAAAAGGCCAAGAATATAATAATTTCAGTGGTGATATAGAAGCTGAGCTAATAATATGGAAAAAAAATGTCCCCAAAGGAAATGAAAATAAGTATGTGCTACAGTTGGAGAATGCAGTTCCTACAAATAGAATGAATATGGCATTCACTAAAGATAGCCTATGGGTTGGGGATGTATCATAGACTTGTATTATGACTTCCTCGCTTCCACTACTTTTCTTGCACTTAAAAACGCTTCCTGCCCTTGATTTGTATTAATGTTGGTTTGTCATGTTTTCTCTGCTGAGAAAATTATTGTTCTCATGAATTGTCTCCAAATTCAAACCAGTGGAGCTTCTAAGTCACAGAACCATCATTAGTAGAAAGGCCTCCTATTGTAGACGTTGTAGTAAGTTGCTAGCACCGTATGTAGACCTGATTCATCCCAGAACTTTGGCACAGAAAGAAAATAGATTATTCATCATAATTTTGATTTAAGATTCAAGTTTAAATCAGATTGATGCAGATTTAATTATAGTAGATTCTAAACCTGATCAAACCTGCACCCGATCCTATAATTGCGCTACTTTCCCTTCCCATAAATATGCTACAACTACATGGATTAAACTGGAGTCTGTTACTTATGGTAACACTGCAACATTAGCAAGAAAGGAAGAATAACACATACTGTACCGATTATATGAAATAGTAGGAAGCTAAAGTATGTGAGCATGTCAATCTCTGGCACTTACATCTACCTAGAATCTTGGAAAAGAGTGATAAGTGAGTACACTTTCTTCTTGTGGTACTCAAATAACTACATTTACCGTCATTTATGTGTGGCTGTTTGGCTTTGTTTTTAGACTTTTATATCACTTTAAAACAGCATTACACCGTTTATTTTTGCACCAAGGAATACAGGCTGTTTTATAGATTCTAGGAACTTTATTTGAAAATATTTTTAATTGCTTTACCCAGCAAACGCTTCTGTCTTTCTGCCTCACATTGGACCAGTTTTCATGCAACTTGCATATCCCTGTTGATTTATTAGTAAAAATATTAAAACATATTGATTGCTCTCATGTCTTGCTTGTGGGCATCTGGTAGGCATCAGTGCCATTATCTTCTCCCTAGGGCTGACCTAGAGTGACTGGCTCATCTGTTAATTTAAAGACAAATAAGAGCTGGCAGCCAGATACATAAGGATCGCAAAGAGGTTGTCAACTATCTTTCACTTTTTCAAAACAACAGAGATTGTGTATGCCTAAAAAAAGAGTGCTTGGACTTCTGCAACTTTAGCAAAATTCTTTCATTCAGGTGAAGGGGTAGCCAGTGTGGATTGACTGAGCTGGTATTCTGTCATGAAATTGCTATTTAGAAATGCAAATGCAAATGGGTGAGGGGCAAGCGCACTCGCTATATCCGAGCGCTGGCGCATGCCAACCCCCATCCTGCGTTCTAGGCGGTACGGGCTCTCGGGCCCAGAGCCTGCAGCTGATGGCGTGCAACGCCAGGTCCGTGGTTAATAAGCTCCCCCTCATTTATGATCTTGTACAGGAGGGAGGAGCAGACCTAGCTGGCATCACAGAGACCTGGTTGGGCCAAGAGGGGGGAGTTCTCCTCGTAGAAATGTGCTCACCAGGTTTCCGAGCATTTCATCAGTCACGGGCTCAGGGAAGGGGCGGAGGTGTGGCAATTGTGATTAAAGAGGAGTTGATGCCGAGGGAGACCACTGTTCCTCAGGTAGCCGGATGTGAGTCTCTCATGGTGAAGTGGGGGTCTGGTAGGCAGATGGGCATGCTGATCATGTACCTGGCTCCCTACTACATGACAGTGACCCTGCCTGAGCTGCTCGAGGTTATCTCCGAGGTGGCGGTAGAGACCCCCCAGCTGTTGGTCATGGGGGACTTCAACCTGCCATCGGCGGGGTTGGCGTTGGGAGTTGCTCAGGAGTTCATGGCCTCCATGATGGCCATGGACCTGACCCAACTAGTACAGGCTCCTACTCACACAGGAGGACACACACTGGACTTGATTTTTGCCTCTGGACAGTGGTTAGATGATCTGAATTTAGGGGAATTAGTCATTGAGCCCCAGTCATGGTCAGATCAATATTTATGTAAAGTTGCTGTGCGAGATCATCCATGGCTTTGGTGTGGAGTTCCATCAGTACGCTGATGACACCCAGCTGTACATCTCCACCCCAGGCCACCACAACACTGCCGTGGAAGTGATGACCCGGTATCTGGAAGCTGTGTGGAGCTCGATGGG
>JANHFO010001727.1:37185-54401 GCA_032468095.1 Pareas carinatus
ATAGAGTTTTAATCTTTGATGTTTGTATTTATGTATTTTATAGGCTGTACACCGCCCTGAGTCCCTTTGGGGAGAAGAGCGATATAGAAATCTAAATAAAGATAAAGATAAAGAAAGATTACTTAGAATTCTAGACATATTGATGACATATGAAATACTGTTTTGTATACTACTGTACATTGAAAGTCAATCTACAACTAGGGTTAAACCATTAAGTTTGAAAACGTGCATAGCTTCTCCTTCTATTCTTCAAAAAACAGCACAGGGCCCTTGTAATATCAGATGTTTGAAAACTATTTGAAAGCTCTTCAAAGCTATTTGATCTCTGCTCACTTAATAAAGGTTAAGTCTTACTATCCTCAATACAGGAGTGTTCAGCTTTATTCCCAAGGACAGTTACTGCTGCATTTTCTAGAATCATATCATAATCGTCCAAATTAAAATACAGGTAATCCTCAACCTACAGCCACAACTGAGTTCAAAATTTCTGTTGCTAAGCAAGACAGTTAAGTGAGTTTTGCCCCATTTTACATCTTTCTTGCCACAGTTGTTAAGTGAAACACTGCAGTTGTTAAGTTAGTAACAAGTTGTTAAATGAATCTGGCTTCCCGGAAGGTTGCAAAAGGGGATCGCATGACCCCCCCCCCCCGGGACACTGCAACCGTCATCAAGACGAGTCCGTTGCCAAGCATCTGTTTTCCAATCATGTAACCATGGAGATGCTGCAATGGTCGTAAGTGTGAAAAACAGTCATAGGTCATCTTTTAAAGTGCTGTAGTAACTTCGAATGGTCACTAAATGAACTGCTGTAAGTCAACTACTGGTGAATTTCTTGCCCTTTGATAATTTCAAAACAAAAAGATTGTAATATTCTGCCTGTATATTAAAAAAATAAGGGATTCTTACAAGGAACACTAACTGCTACAATGTCAAATACATAGAATATCTAATTAGATTTTGTCTTGTAAATGAGTTTCCCAGCACTTGAACTATTAGGATCTTTAAGTCATCAGGAACTTCTATTGGTAAAAACCAGAAGTAGCCTTCCTACCATATTGGCATGAATAGAATTAAGCTGAGTTATGTTCCTTTTACTACTGGGATTCACGGCAGGGAACTCCGCAGTTTTGGGGAAATTAATACAAGGCAAGCATTACACCAGTTAGATTTTTATTGAATGCCACTCACATATAGCTGCTTAATAGTCAATGTAACAAAAGTACCTGTAGCAGACGGGACACACAGGATTCATGTGTGCAGCAATTACACTTCCTATGAAACAAGCACCATTCCATTATTCCCTTCTGCATTGTTTTCAGGGCTGATAAGCACTAATGAAGTGAACGCTACAAATTAGTTTGAACTGAGAAGCAGCAAACAAGATGTACAGATGTGATATCCAGATGGCTTTGTTCCCTAGCTGAAAGAGAACAAAATGCTGATGGCTTAGGAGCTGCTGCCTGGAGTAGACTGTTAAAAAAATTGTGCAATGGTTTCTTTGATCTGCCAACAACAGTTTCATGAAACACAAGTGTACAACATAAGCCTGCCAATTATTTTGCCAACTAAATTAAGCAATATATATATTGCTTAAGTACTAGAATGGAAAGATTCATCCAACACTTTCTTTTTCTTTCTTATTAGGTTTAAGCCATAATGAAAGAACAGTGAAACACAATTTTATAATTGCTACAAGTATAATATTAGTTTTTTTAGGAACAGAACTGCCATTCTTGAAATAGTGGCCTAATTTTAAATCCCTTAAATATACCATTTGAATAGACACACTGTTGATAGAGATTTAAACATTTTTAACATTATTACACCGAAATAACTTGAGAAATTTATACTGTATCCAAATAGGACTGTGCTATTCGCAATTTTATCAGAATGAAAGAACTGGCTACAAGTCACTTCTCTATCTTCACCTACCTCTAACATGCCAATCTATGAAGAATATTGTGTAGGAGGTGACCAGACTGACCCCAAGGGAGGAGTCAAACTCGTTTTCAGTCATGAGTCCCTTTGCGCCTACAAGAAATCTAAGTCCAGCCCACCTTGAATTCCTGTGACTCTTCTCTAACATCAATTTGTTGGATTGTTAGTAGTTCAGATTCTTGTAGAGAGCTTAAACTTGCAATCTTTATACACGTTTGAACTACCTGGATCTCCTGATTTCCCTAGCACCTGACATATTGTCTAGCACACACACAGCTTTTGAGGTTTTCTCAGTGAAAGTCCAAATTAATCTAGACAGACAATCCAAAGTAAATTTGACCCCGGAAGAAACAGTGTTCTCAAAACCAGGAAAGAAAATTCAGTGTTGGATTACTTTTTTATTATTATTGTGAAAGTTCTAGAAGAGGGGTGTTCAACTTTGACAACTTTAAGACCTGTGAACTTCAAGTCCCAGAATTCCTCACATTCATTTTCCACTGGGCTCCACCAAGTCTGATATTACAGCTTCAATATTAAAATATACCAACTCGGAAATCTTTACTTTTGAAACTAATTAGATTTTCTTCAAATGTATATGGCCCAAATCTAATAACTGCTAATATTGAGCAGTGATAGACAATCTGATAGGCAGAACCTTCCCAAAGACAGTTGCCCGGTTGACTGCTATTAACATTTAAAAATTATTATCTACCAAATCAGTTGTCTCAAATAGAATCATACTTGATTTCCAGGTATGTAGCATAAAAACCTTGTACATGCCAGCTCTGAAATCAATAAAGTTGAATTAGATGATATATGCCTTCAGCAAACTGAGTTCAAGATCACAGCAATTTGTTTTTAATAATATGCATCTTAATCCCAAGAAATATATTAGACAGGTGAAATTGCTGATGATTAAGTTTTTATTCCTATTTATATTTCCTCAAACATATTTTTATAGAAATAAATGAATGGGACGTATCTATTTTTCTAATAGAACTTCTTGAAGTCCTAGCCACATACATAGAATTTTAATTAGACATTCATTTTTATGTCTGAAAATGGATCGGAATGTCAAAATTTGAAATGTTGTAATAGAATTAATCTTTTATTAATGGAAAACTTTCTAGTAATTAGATGAGATTTATTGACAGTAATGTTTATTAAATGAAGTAGTGTAAGTGTCAACCATTCAGGATTCTTGAATTATTCATAGTATGAAAGAACCAGTGCAAACAAATATAGGTTTTAAAAGGCAATATACACAGCAGCGCAGTAGGATCTCTAATTTGTTTATTGGCTTGCTTTACCACTGCATGCCCTTAACAGAAAACTCCAGCTATGTGAATATTAAGCGCAACCATAGCAAAACTAAAATATTGCCAACTGTGAGGTGGCAGCAGAGAGTCACTTTTTTGTATCCTTTTGCTGCCATCTAGTGGTCAGATGGATTTCTTCTGTTTAGCTCCTGGATGCTTCACTATCAACTTTGGTAACATCTTCAGCATTACCCCGCTGAAGATGTTACCTAGTTTGGTAACGAAACTGCCAAAGCATAGTGCTGAAATGGAGTATTATTAAACTATATCTATTATATTTATGCATTATCAAAGCAGTGATTTTTGCCCCCTGTCCTCCTACTAACTAAAACTTGTTATTTCCTCCTAAAATACCAAGAAACATCACAGCCTAATCTGGCCTTTGTTGAGTAATTGCACTGAAATTATCGCATAGATGAGCTCTGGCTATTGAGTTCCAGGCGATTTCACAAAGCCTTAATTTAAAGTACCATACTTAGAACAAATTGACTTAAATTGAGGACTGGAATCTCTTCCAACCTTCTGCTAAAAAGCAATTGCCTTCCTAAAAGTTCCACTCAGGGCTAATGCACAAACAACTTGTCGAGTTGAGAGGCCTGTAAATAGCTTCTTGAAATATCTTCAAAATGGCAAGCCAGCCTTGTATGCAGACGAGATCAATTCACTAGGGCAGCTCTCCTTTCATATAATTATAGTGAAGGTGAAGGTGTTCCACAGTTGTGGGTGGCTGAAATGCAGCAATTTTGGTGTGAGTGCCTGTGCGAGGAGTGAACAACATGAACATTACTTGAACGTCAATTTTTTAAAACTGAAGTCGTTGTTCCTTTCAAGACTTCTGCAGAAAGCTCTTCATCCTATGGGCAACTGATTTCCCCCTTAATCCTGACTCATTTTTGTTTTATATTTATACATTAAATTAGATTCTAAATACAGTAGATCTCCAGCTACTTTACATCTTTCAAAAGTTGGCCATATGCAAACTTAGTCCATGAGACTTTTTTACTCCTACATTATAACTGGAGGAAGCTTGGGATTTTATTATGCAGCATGGACCAACAATTACATGCTTCAAAGCAAGAGTGTTTTATAGGCGTTCATTGTATGTTAAATTGAAGTTTCCTTCTCCACTGGGTATGCTTTGAGATTTTCAGTGATTCTGAATGAGCAGTGCAAGGAGTCCCATATGGAGCATATAAGCTACAGAAAAATAAAGTCTAGCTTCAAATTAAATTATGCCCTATTGTAGAAAAATAGAGGGAAACATGTCTTTAAAGTTTTACAAGAAGGGATGAAAGAGAGGGGACAAAGGTTAGAGGCATATTAGCTTTATGGATAGATTAGGAGAGATTCTTCCCTCTTTCTCTCAAAATACTAGAATCTAGGGTCAGTTAAATACTGGGAAATTACAGTATTCATACAGCATTGGATTAATCTATGAAATTTGCTTACACAAGGTATAGTTTTGGCAGGTTTCTTTTGGAAGAGATTTGACAAATTCACCCAGGATTAACGCCACTAATAGTGACCACTAGCTATTCTAACCAGTACTTTCAATGATCGAGGCAATGGACTTCTATGGATCCCTTCCCAAGTAATATTGAAGGGAAGGGAACTCTTGTATTCAAGTCCTGCTTAGCAGGGGGATATTATTTCTATAACATTAGCTACTGGGAAACAGAATATGGAACCACTGGTCTGATGTACTATGTTTCTAAGCTCTTAAATGCAAAATTCAGGTACTACTCGAATTACGACTGTAATGGAGACTGCTCATCACGGTCGTAACTCATGATGGTTGCAGTGTTAAAAAAAGGCTGATTTTATAGCATTTTTTTGCAGTGGTTGTTAAAAGAATGCATGGTTGTTAAAAAAAACCAATGGTTTGCTATGGATGCGGTTTTGCTGAAAAGTGAAAGTAAATGACAATTTTTGGTAAAACCATAGTAAAACATGGTCACATGAGTCCAGGACACTGCAGTCATTACATGCAGCCCAGGTGCCAAGGGCCTGAAGTACAGTCAGATGACTATGGTGGGTCTCACTGTCAGAACTTTGAATTTTGGTTATAAGAATCCCCCAAATAAGTGTATTGGAACTAAGCAATTGGTTGTAAAGTTGGGGACTACCTATATAGAAGTATCTTAAATAGGGGCTATCAGTCTAATAGTTTTCTGAAGCAGAACTTCACTTCAGGGAAGATACAAGGAGTTTGTAACATATCAAAGTCTATTTCTCTAGGCTTTTATTCTTAATATACATATGGAGCATATTAATTTTAAAATATGTTCATTGATTTTAAAAATTATGGTGTGATTCTCAAATGATCAACTCTCACATCCTCCTACAATTGCTAAGGAACAATAGACATAAACAACTCCTAACAGTAGGATTTTAACAATAAGACAAGCATTGTTATTTGCATTCTAGACAAAAGCTAGCAACTTTTTCAAGACAGACAACTACTGTTACAAATCGTAGAGAACTTCAAGGACCACAGCAATTGACCAAGCCTGAGTTTCACAGCTGAAGGGACAATATTGACCATTTTCATTGGTCAATTCCGGAAGCCCTTTCCAAGGAGACCTGCAGAAAAACCAAGTCAACATGTTACCATCTGAATAACTGCATATATATTACATTGAAATATGTTACATTGAAATAACTTATTTTAAATGAATACAAAATAATGTCAGGGCAGATTTGAGTTAGACAATCAATTTACGTTTTCCAGCGTATTTCTAATTAGCTGCTTACATTTATTAATTTGTATTTATAAGAGAAACTGGAATGTCCCATATAACAGAAAAATGGAAGGGCTGTGTGCACAATTTTTACAGAGCATTCACACGTTCATATGGAATACAGAGCTGCAATACAACTCTAAATTGAATAAGGACATGATTTGAAATGAGGAATACAGGTAGTCCTTGACTTATGGCCACAAGTGGGACCAGAATTTCCATTCCTAAGCAAGGCAGTTAAGTGAGTCACCACTGATTTTACAATCTTTTCTGCCCTGTTAAGCAAATCACTGCAATCATTAAGTGAATCACATGGTCATTAAGAGAACCTGGCTTCCTTCATTGACTTTGCTTGTCAGAAGTTATTGTTGCTGTTCGGTCACTAGGTTGTGTCAGATTCTTTGCGACCCCATGGACCATAGCCCGCCAGGCCTCTCTGTCCCTCAGAGCCTCCTGCAGTCTGCCCAAACCTCATGCCTGTTTTATCAGTGACACCATCCAGCCATCTGATTCTCTGCCATCCCCTTCTCCTTTGGCCTCCCATCTTTCCCAGCATCACACCCAAGCTGACTAAGAAGGTTACAAATGGCGAACACATGACTGTGGGATGCTGCCACTGTTACAAGTACACATCAATTTTCAAGGGCCCAAATTTTGATCATATGACTGGGAATGCTGTAAAGGTTGCAAGGATGAGGATTGATTGTACAGTAAATCATTTTTCTCAGTGCCATTGCAACTTTGAACAGTCACTAAATGAATATAAGCCAAGGATTATCTATTCATGAGAGTAATATGAAGAACCCAGAACTGAAATTAGCTCAACCCAGTGGTTGTCACTTGTAGTTCAACGACTATTGAGGGTTAAAGTATCTGTAAAGCATGAAAAAAATTGCTTCTGTGCCTTTATCAGTATCTTTTTCTTTCCTGTGCAGTTTGGAACACAAAATTCTGCATGGCCAATGCACTGAGTTTCAAAATATGCAGCCCTCAGTCCAGCCATTAATGCATGCAAGTTATTGCACGTGAAATCCTAGTCAGCCCAACCACCTAATGGGATGGTTGTAGTGCGAAAAATAGGAAGAAGGCGTATTAGATATGCTCACCTCATCGGTTATTTATAAAAACTATATAGGTGGAATATAAATTAATAAATAAAGGATAAAAAATAGTGTTCTCAGACACTACCCAACCAATAATGTAGAGCTATACATACTAATCTAGTTTTCGGTCTGAAGGTAAAAACCTTCTGATTGTACAACCACAATTCTTCTAGATATAAAAATGAATTCAGTCAGAAGGCAAAAACCTTCTGACTGGATAAGTTTTGCATCTAGAAAAATCATCTTCTGAAAAAGAAAGATTATAGCTCAAGTTCCTGCCTTTTCCTAACCTACCAAAACATTGGTTTTCCTCTCGAGTTTTAATTCAAAGAAACGCTAGGAAGAACAAACTCTATTAAGTTATAAAATAGAAAATAAGAACTGCATCAAGACCTTTGTAAGCCTTAAGCACGTTTACTATTTCAGAAGCAATCCAGATGGTTGTCGCTCAAAAGGTATTCCTTGAACTTACATTCTTCAATAAGTTGCAAGGGATTTTATTTTGTCCAAAAGCACGAGTAAGCTTTTGAAGATTAGCATCTACTTTATTTCCACGTGTGACTGCAAGAAGAAAATGTACTTCACTGATTCCCTAACTTCCTGTTAGGCATGATTTATTGACATTCAATCTCTTCCTCAACACCTGAGTGGTTAGTGCATCTGAAAGCAAACTACGTATCAGATTTGATTTTATTTGCAGTGGAAAAAACTAAATTAAATTCTGAAACTGAATTCAGTTCTGCCTTTTACACAATTCAAGTTCATTTAGCACTGAACTACGACATCTATAATTAATTGCTGCACGTGTGTGCATAATAAAATAGCAACAATATCCTAAATATTTTTTAATTGTAATATATACAAATTTGGGGTTTTTTTAATTTGAAAAACTTTTATAGGCTCCCTGCACTTTGTCTAATGAATCATTTAGGCATGTAAAACATGTAGGAAGTGTGATTTTTGCTGCTTGTTTGGTGCAATTTTCTTCATTCCCCATTCCTGAGCACCGTCATGGGTAGATCTATAAGACAGTTTCTCAATTCTGAATTCAGACTGCTACTAATGGTTCTCCATAGTATAAATTTGAGTTGAGATATAAAAAAAATTATGAAGGTTAAAATTGATATAGGATGCCTTCTAATTATTTCTCACTGAAAAAAAATCATATCAGTTCCTTTTTATAGGAAAGGTATAGTCTATAAAAGCTTTTTTTATCATTCAAGTTACTTTATTATGTGCATGAGCTATATCTTGAAGGTCTGCAGAAGTTCTGTCTTTGGCTCTTTGTTATTTTTGCATCATACATATATGCAGGCGATGAGAGCTATTCTGCTACCAAAATATCGATATCAAAATGGATGTTCAACAGTAAATTTTAAATTGTATATAAAAAAGCTACCTTTCAAGATGAACATAATGGCGAGAAAGGACATTCTTAATCAAAAACACCGTCTTTGCATAGATCTCTGGACCAATTAACTTGGAGAAGTATAGCTTGGCACGAAGGAAATATCCAATTGGCCAAAGCCATTCCTTTAAAAAAAAAAAAAAGAGAGAGAAAATGATGGATACAGTGTTTTAAAAGGAAAATCTAAAATCTAAAAATAATTGATAAAGACTGCTAAAGTATAACACTTACAGGTCCTTGATGGTAATTGAATCCTTTAGACACATTATAATTATCATTGTCTAAGGCATTATCGTAAACACCACAATAAACCATATCACTAGGGGGAAAAAACAAAAGATGCAATTAATATTTCTGAGAAAGCCACAACAAGTTTTATGAAATTACTTAGGACAGAGATCATTAAGATGGCTTTGGCCATTCTTTTTTTGTAGGATTTTAGATCTGATGTTTTTTATATTAGTGAATCTTTTTCTCAGTGGAGTGTATTTACTTATTCAGACATTATTCACTGCAACAGAATGTAAATGATGACAACATCTCTTTATTTGCAGTGAGGTTGCATTAATTAACGCAACAGTGGTGTTGCACTAATGTACCAATATGACGTTTCTATGATGTTGTTTTAAATGATCCATTTCAATTAATGAATTCTATAAATCTCAGAATGTACCTTCTTGATAAGGTTCAAGAAAACAATAATGATAAATGCTGATTGACTCCCTTTTGCAATATCTCAGACTAGACAACAGGATACAGAGGAAACTAACATAAAAAAGGAATAGCTGTCAGATGTGACACAGTTGCTTTCTTTGTAAAATCTATCCCATCGCAATCAAAGAAAATTTTTTTAGGACTCAGGCCTCTGACTACTAGTTAAGTCAAATCTATCTTCAAACAAATATAATTCATACTACAGAATTTATTTAAACTTTGGTGATGGGACAGGAAACAAAGTACACTTGAGGCAGACTCAAGTGTTTATGAAACATAATTTCTATTTTCAGTGATAAGGGTTATCATTTACACTAGATAGCAATAGCAACAGCACTTAGACTCATATACCGCTTCACAGTGCTTTACAGCCCTCTCTAAGTGGTTTACAGAGTCAGCATATGGCCCTCAACAATTTGGGCCCTCATTTTACCAATTCTGGAAGGATGGAAGGCTGACTCAACACTGAGTCAGTCAGAATCGAACTGCAGGAGTGAGCAGTGAGTTAGCCTGCAATACTGCATTCTGACCACTGCGCCACCACGACTCTTAGAAATAATAAACAATCCTTCTTATGCAACCATGTCCCCATCATATTTGGCATTGGTTCGCCCTCACTCACTCTGGTAGAATGTGCATACTCCGGAACTCATCAGCCAAGGAATTGTGACTGATGGGGTCCAGAAAAGCTTTTTCTGTTATGGTTCCCTGTCCTTTAGACAATAATCCCCTTTGAGGTGAGATCAGTCCCCGTTTTCTTGGCCTTCCAAAAGAGCCAGAAAACCTAGCTTTGTCAACTGGCTTGGGGCTTTAGCATTAATATTAAATGCCAAATTAATTTTAATCCTTTAGCTTTTAATGTCTAATGTTTCCATGTTTTAATCTTCTATTTGTTTTATTCCTTTGGTAATTTAATAAATAATAAAACACTTACTCTGGGTCTAAAGTTTTCATGCCAAGTGGACCAAGTAATTTTTTCTCTAACATTTCAAGTGCTTTCCAAGCATGCTCAGGAGGGAACAGTTCAGGTGCCTTGATTTTTTTTAAAAAAGTAGAAAAATACATCACATATAAACAACAGAAGACTACTGAAAAATTAAACATAAAAGATTTATTTTTCAGTGTTCCCAATTTAGTCCTCACAAAATTGTCATAAAGTTATGTCCCATGTTATAAATAACTTAACATTTAATTCACAAAGTTATTTATTGATGTCGGAAGTCCCATCTATTCCATTTTGAGACAATCTGGAGACTCTATATCACAATGGTTGCATATGTACTGTTGTATTCAATGGAAATTAGTTACAAAAACATGACAGCTGTACAAGAAACAATTATGATCACAAGAATGCACATGGCTATTTACTAAACAATAGACAGGGTCTGTTGAGGCAAAGGAGATTACATAAGGTGTTTTAGTGGCTTGGGATGTTAAAAAAATAGACAATTACAAGAATAAGAACTATTCAAGGTATTCATTCCTCTAGAAAAATGTTTGAACTGAATAGGAAGGCAGAAAACAAACTGAGCAATTTTTTAAAATGAGAAATGCTAATAAATATCAATTGATTTGATGAGTATATTCATAAATATGGTTCGGTGACACTCCCTCAATTGATATTTTATTCATTAGGACAGAAACAGCATGTAAAATATTCATGTGGAACATTGAATTATGTAGCACAAATTGATGTTAATAGCAAAATGAGAAAAAGAAGAAAAAGCTGGTAGGGTATATTTTATATATTTAGATTTTTCTATTAGAGCTTTAAGCTGAAAGTGCCTGATAACAACAGAGTTTAAATTGTTAAAAAAGACAATTGTTGATAATAAAAAAACCATTCAATTCATCCATAAATTATGTATTAAATTAAAATACAAATTCTGACACCTAAATTTTGGATGTGGAATAATTCCAATTATCAGATCGTATTCCAAGAAAGGTTTCCAATTGGAGCTATTCTACGTTAGATTTAATTTTTAAATAAAAAGTTATTCTAGGTATCAAGGCATACTCTCTTCAACTGTAAACATATACAATGGCAATTCAGTACATTTGAAGAGATATGCGATTTAGTGAAATGTTGTTAAGAATCTCTCATGTTTTAGTCAGATTAAAATTTTCAGAATCTGTTCCACTGTACAAAGAATTATTTTCCAGCATTTTTGAGCTTGATAATATTGCCACAACATTTCAGAAAAAATTCCAATTGTTTGTTATATTTCCAACATTTTTTGGAAAAAGAACAGTTCATTTTAGGAATCACGACTGGAATAAAATATCAATGGTAAACATCACATACCATTTTATTTTAGCATAAACTTGAAGTAAATTTTATATTCTCCTGCACTGTTATACCTCTATGCAAATTCTTCCTAACCAAGACATGTTTTATTTTTTCCATCTAAAAGTATACATTATATTTTCCTAGGTTAGTAAATAATTATTCTTAAATACGCCTTTGTGTATGTTAAGTATTTAACATTGTTCTTTGTTTAGAAAATTTTATCATCTTAGAAGTAGTAATAAAGTCTGATATTGGTATGCAGATTGCTTTTCATCCTCTACTAAATTTCATATAAATATCTGAGTTATTTATTATTATCCTCAACATTCTTTGATTCTCTTTATTGATTCAGTAATCTACCGTGTTTCCCCGAAAATAAGACATTGTCTTATATTAATTTTTGCACCTAAAGATGCGTTAGGTCTTATTTTCGGGGGATGCCTTATATTTCAGCGAGAGGCAAAACTGTAAGTAGGTCTTATTTTTGGAGGATATCTTACTTTCGGGGAAACAGGGTAACACTAACTTAAAATATTGTATATGTTCCATCAGTGAACCTCTAAGCTGTGTAATTGTTACGTACAATGTCATCTATAAATAATTTCAATTTATGTACTGGTGTGGTTAATTTGAATCCTAAATTTCTAATTTTTTTGGGTGTAGTTTAACTGCCAGTGGTTCTAGCACTAAGAAAATTTCACTGCAGTTGGGAAGGCATGGATCTTGTTTCTTCCAGCAAACTCATCTTTATATCTTCCAATATTTTAACCATTTTTTCTATTGAAAAGTATTCAAAATTGCTAACAAACGTGTTAAAAACATATGCAAAAAAACACCAGATGTCTTTTTAAAAACATAATACGCACCACAACCATTGCTATGGGGAAATTTGGCCTCAGCTGATAATCACACCAAGGACTTGATGCTCCATAACTGTCTTTGTAAATGCCCCGCTTATGAACCAGAGTTGGATGTGTCTCATTGGGATCATTTGGGTTTTCAAAGACAAAAAACAGCTTTTCGAAATGGGCTTGGATTATTCTGTTCCATTGATCATATGTAAAAGTCTCATCTTTCCCTGGAAAATAATGTCAGTTTTCTGTAATTGGCTGATGCAATAAAAAGTATCATTAAGGACACATTGCAGTAGGACATAGCTAGGCTGTAATTACAAACATAATGCTACTAAAAATACTGTATATTATCTAAAATTCACCAGATTCAGTGTTGCTGTCATTCTGAACTGGGACAACTATTTCCAAGACAGAACTGAAGCCCATTTCATCTGGAGGACCTGTTAATAACAACAATAGTATTTTGATCTAAACAAGTATTTTACCTGACTAAAAATTGGATGATTCTAGAGTTGGCTTTATCATCACACAGGCTAAAAACTAGGCCTACTGCAAAGGCCAAGCTTCCATGTGCATCAGTACTGAGGTGGCAAAGAAACAGCTGGTGGAAAACAGAATTTGAGGTTGTAGATATATTGGTATGGATGAAAGCAGATGACTGAGGAAGCCATACTTTTAAATAATAATACCCACTCTATATGTGTTCCAAAGGTGCTTTTGAAAAGGCAACTTGATTTTATTTATTTATTTTCTTGAAAATGTTTTGCTTCTTATCTTGGAGAACTGGAGCTTCTTGGAAAGAACCTAAAAGTCCAGTTGCCTTTTGAAAAGCACCTTTGGGAGAGATTGTTGCAGACTGTACATTTCTTCCCTCTCCCTGAGTCTCTGGCCATTTAGGTCCATTTGTTTTTCTGTAGCTGGAGAGTCTTTCACTGTATAAAAAAGTCAATTCTCCCATTTTTCTTGTCAACTCCACCAATCCCAGGGTGCCAGAATTAGGAGGAATAGCAAGAGAAGTGTGTGTGTGTGTGTTTTTTTATTTGCTTCCTCACCAAAATGAAATGTTTACTTGGTTGATAGATGCTGTGAGTGGGCATACCTTTTGATGTTATATAAGACTGTTGGATGCCTGTTAAAAATTCACCCCAGGGGCAAAGAACTGCACAGCCTAATCTACAGAAGGAATTGAACTATAAGGGAGGTACTATAGATATAAAGAGCTACATCTCCAAAGGAAGCAGTTTTTCAGCCATGATCCTTCTGCATTATTTCCTGCTTTCTTTCCCATAAGGAGAGCAACTCTTCAATCAAGCAGTCCACCATGGTTAACTACTACATTTCCCTCCCACTAAGATGGATTAGGTACTGTTTGCCTTCTTCATTCTTTGACATTCAGTGATCTTACAGAATACACTGAGTACAAATCAGTACCTGAACTATGTAGTGGTAGGGGAGATAGGGTTGCTTCATTTCAAGTAAATAACACACTTTCCCCTGCTTCACTTCCCTAAATCAGAATTTCATTTTTGCTTATCTGAATGTATCTTCTTCTTTTTTCTTAGCTGTTATTATTGCTGCACTTGGGCGGGCCGAACGTCAACAAGAGCATTGTGTTTTGATTCTAGCAATAGAGGTTGGCTAACAATCTATGTGTATATTTGTGCTCTTCGCCTAATTTTTTTCTTCTCAGGAATTAACAGGCTATTTGGGAATGAGGGAAAGAGCAATGTGTATGGAGACAGTAAGAAATAGACTTGCAAGTGAGATTATTTCTTATCTCCTCTGTAAATCGGCACAAATGAAGGCTTAGGAGAAATGGGGAAGAAAAATCCTAGAAATTTCTGCTGCATTAAACAGCTTATGGCTGTCTCAGGTGTATGCAAAATCTGAATTAAATTAAGAGCACACAAAGAGATATATAGAGCTGTACTACAACAGATTTCCAGGAAACTCACCCACATGGTAATAAGGAAAAAATGAAGTTCCCTATTCTAGAAAAGAAAGCTGCAATGAAAAGAATGAAAACATGATTTTAGAACTGCCTTGCTTAATCTGATGCTCCCCCCCACAATATATATATATATATTGAGATGGCAACTTTCTCCATTAAGCTGTAATCCTAGTACAACTGGTTGTTACTAGAATGGGAAAAAAAGTTCTAGAACCGTGGACCAAAGTAAACATTGCAAGCTGAATGCAAAATTTTAACAAAAAATTCAAACCCATGTGTACTCACTTAATTACATCAGATGTATTTTTTCTTTGTTGTAACAGGCAGCCAATTATATAGCCTGCTTCCATTTAATCTTCAAAATAATTCCACTTAACTATTTGAAATGTGAATTGCTCTTCCATCCAACCCATTTCTTGATTTAGGGAGAACTGAAATTCAGCTGTCTTCCAACAGAAGTCCTATTCTCTCTGTTGCTTTTTGAGTGCTACTTAAAAAAAGCTAGTGTAAAAAAGTTTGGGCACTTTATTACTATTATCAGTAATGTTATTTTTCTACTTCCGTTATACACCGGAGTTATATTTGCTTACCATGTCTTTTCACAGTAACTCCAGGATACGGAAATAACTTCTTCCTGGACAATTCCTGTAACCAGCGAACTGTTGATTTGCATAGACCAACAATTTCCACAGCAGAACCATCTCTAAAAGGACAGCCACAGCAGAAAAACAAGTTGCACTTTCACTATCAAATTTGGTTACTATATTTAGTGACCATGCCAAGAGTACACAATTCTGATTAAATCGGTAACTCCCTCGTATATTGTGGAAGAAGGTAGCATTAGTGTACTAAAATGATTTCTGACATTATTTTCATATTGATGGGAAATATACTAGACCAAGGGTGGGGAACCTCGACTTTTATGATTTGTGGACTTCAGCTCCCAGAATTCCTGAGCTAGCATGGCTGGCTCAGGAATCTAGGAGCTGATGTCCACAAGTCATAAAAGAGTCAAGGTTCCCTACCCCTATACTAGACAATCTAGAGAGGTAATGTCAGCCAAAACAGACAGTAATTGGCTAGTGACACCAAGAGTTACATTTGGATCTCAATTTTCATAGTATACTTTTGGGTATACATAACTAATTTAAAGACCGGTTGTGAATTCATGTAAATTTAAAGTCACAAGCATTGCTTCTGTTAGAAGTTTTTAAAGACTTATATGAGCTTGGTCACATCAAGTTAAACCAATTGTCTCAAGGGCTTCCTGTTGCACCATGGGTTGAGAGTTCCACTCCAAAATTGGACAGGGACAGAACTCACAGTTGGCGTGACGATTTATTTACATACATACCTACATGCACATATGTATAACCTTTATTAATTTTTATATCCACAGACCCATGGGATAGTTTGTTTCTCTCATCATATATACATAAATTCTTCTTTATCGCTATAGCAAAACAAACCAACAGGAACTAGCTGTTATCTATTTGTTCACAAGTAAATTGTGCTATAGTCTCTGGGTAGGCAATGGTGGCCTTATTTTAGTTTGTGATTGCAAGAAAAGGAAGTGAGCTTGCACTCTGATATTGTGGTTTTCTCCTTGAATAACTAGAAGAATGATTCCTGATTCAAAGAAGAGGAAACAACAGTACATCTATTTTCATTGACAGAAGGAGCTATCTATTCTACAGTCATTTCACTGCTTTGGAAGGGAGAAGATGGGAACAATACAGGAAGACTGAAGGAGAACAGATCGAGAGAGCAGACAAGGTGGAAAAGATCAGGCAGAGATGAAGAAGAAACTGAAAAAAAAGAGAGAGTTATACTAGAGCAGGGTTAGAAAGGCAGGAACTAAAGAAATAGAAATAGGTTGCTCTCAATTCCCGATTACCTCTCATTTGGTACAAAGACTGAATTTGCACTCCTTAAACCATGGTTTAAGGTTAGGTCATGTGAAAATCAGGCCTTAGCAAGTCTAGTACTGTATTACATCGAGTATAAGACGCCACTGATTATAAGACACATCCCTCATTTTTCTACGTTAGAAATAAAAAAGTAAAAAAGTGAATAAATATAAAAAATAAGCTTTATTATGAACTTTATAAAAGTAAAAAAGAAACTTTATTGCAAAAATGAAAGATACATTGCATATTTACCCACTTTAATAATCAGATTCAGTTCCCAATTCCCAGCTCCCTGGAGAAGGCTCTGCATTTTGTACTGGGGCCAGGCAGCCAGAACTGGCAGAACTGCACAGCAGCCAGAGCCCGCTAAAGGGCAAGCATGGGGTTAATATATAGGTCCCGCCCCCATGCTTGCTGAGCCAGGGGAAGGCTCTTCATTTTGCACAGCTCTATATTTTGCACCAGGGCCGGGCAGTAGCAATGGCTGCTAGCTCACCTCCACCTCCTGTTTGCAAGAATATGCGCAGCTTCTTGGAGCATATACCCTTTACCCCAGTAAGACAACATTGAATATAAGACGCACCATGAATATAGAGGCCCCAAAATAAAAAAAAAACCTGCGATGTAATACGGTAATCCTTCCTTTGAATCAGGTCTGGATGGCATATTGAATTCATGTGTAAATCTAGTGTTTGCATGTCAAAATCTTCTAATGAGTAATTCATAGATGCTCATTTCATATGACGCCAACCTTGCCATTTAGCTTAGCAAAGCATAGGTAAAATTTAAAGATGACAGTGGTTCTAGATGTTTAATGCAAACAGCATGGTTTCAAATAATTTTTCATAAAATACTTCTGTTTTTGTTTGCAATTCTCATCAGTGACTGTAATAAAAACATTCATCATTCATTCACTCACTCACTCACTCACTCACTCACTCACTCACTCACTCACTCACTCACTCACTCACTCACTCACTCACTCACT
>JANHFO010001727.1:73907-84635 GCA_032468095.1 Pareas carinatus
AGGGATATAAATCCTTCCATTCTCCACCATCCAGTCAGAGCTGAAGAAGCTTCCTAGATGAGAAGCGAAACGTCTTCAAAGAAAAACAAGAAAGTCCAGTTGCCTCTTGAAAAAGTACCTTTGGGATATCTTTTTGATGGAATTTCCACTTTGGGCATAACTGGTAGTGATGCAGGACTTCACATAGACTATCTTGACGTTAAAATCTATTGGAATAACAAAAGAAGCATTTGAGCAAGCCTAAAGTCTCGTAGTCTAACAAGATTTTATTAATTAAATGCATCTATAATGTGGTTTAATATATCTCAAAAGCAACAGAGACAGTCTCTGATCAAATGATTGAATATGTGCCACATCCCTCCCATATCCTACCCTATCAAGCATTTAGCAATGTCAACACAAAGTTTAAATGTGGTTAATCTATATCCCTTGAGTTATTGATAAAAATAATAAAGGTAGGATAAAAATTGAATGAATGAAATAAATACATACATATATACATACATACATATGTACGTACGTACATATGTACGTATGTAAACAGGCTTTGCCCTTTTAAACCTTTGTTAATAGTGAATGTGGCACAGTCTCAACATATTCTAACTACTATAACTTTTTTTACAAAACATGTTAAAGTAATGCCTTATAATCTGTGAATATAGCTAAGTATATGACCTGATCAAATGCTTTATTCCTTATCTTTTAGCTATGATTAGGGAGATAAAGCACATGACAAGGTATACGAGTTGTTCATATGAGGTGCAATACAATATTTATACAAATATATCTCCCTATTCCTTATTTTGTCGGGCCACGAGAAAATGGTCATCACTACTTCCATCTTCTAATTTTTCATCTATAATTATGCTGAAACGATGTTGGTTGTACGATTACACATTTATCAAAAAAGGAATGCAAACCAAAATTTGTGCACATTCATGTCCACTACTCAAAGCAAATCATGCTTAATAATCAGACTAAATAAAATGGCAATTTAAAGCAAGCCTACCTCTTATTAAAGAACTAATGCCCAATTTATTCACAAAGATATTGTCCAGCTCTTCACTTCCAGTGAACAGTTCAGCCACTATATACAAGTTGGGCCGCAATTTTCTAGCTGTGTCCATCATATACTGCAAGAAGCATAGCCAAGAAAGCCACAGATAGGAAAACGCAGAACAGCAGGGAAAAAAAGAATGCAAAGCTAGGCATGGATTTGGAGATCGGGGATAAATGCCATGCAGCCAAACCAAGTTAGGAAGCCAAAGGTTTAAAGAACCAAAAAGTTATGAAGATTCAAGAAAGTTAGTCCAAGACAAGGAATGAAGGATGAGATGGAAGAGAAAAAATCAAAAGGAAAGAGGGAAAGGTATTTGAATTGGTCAAGGGTACAAGAATAAATAAACATAAAAAGACAACATTAGTTCCACGTAGAGATTTTGACTTTATATAAACACGGCAATCCTGCAACAAACCTTTCAAGCATTTTTTTTTTTAGTGGTACCTCTAATCAGACTGGTAATTCCTAGGCGGTTGACAAAGACATTGTCAATGACCTCGCTGCCAGTGAAGAGTTCAGCTATCACATAAAGATTAGGTCTGACCGACCTGGCTGCTGCCAGCATTTCCTATAGATTGCAACACATTTTTTTTATTTTAAAAAAAGTGCTTTCTTACAGCACGGGCTTTTCTGACAAATACAGGACATTCATTCCATTGTTCCCTAATCATGACCGTTTCCATAATAACAACATATAAACTCTACAAAGGCATTCATTAAAATGAGAAGAATGATAGAGACATCATTCTGTACATATATTTTTTTGATTTGCTTAAGGAATAATTCGATTGCAGGGAGTCCTTGACTTAAGACCCACAAGGGAGCCCAATATTTAGGTTGCTAGGTGAGACAAGGGTTAAGTGGATTTCGCCCCATTTTGCAACCTTTCTTGCCACAGTTGTTAAGTGAGTCACTGCAGTTGTTAAGTTGGTAACATGGTTGTTGAGTCAATCTGGTTTCCTCATTGACTTGGCTTGTCAGAAAGTTGCAAAAAGGGATCACATGACTCCAGGTCATAAATATGAGTCAGTTGCCAAGCATCTGAATTTTGATCAAATGACCATGGGAAGGCTGCAATGGTCGTTAAGTGAGGAAAAACGGCCATTAGTCACTTTTTTAAGTGCCACTGTAACTTTGAAACGGTCACTAAATGAACTGGTGTAAGTCAAGCATTACCTGTACTCTTTCAGTATTCAAACAGTGCAGTACAGGTGGTCCTCATTTAACAACCCTTATCCAGTGACTTAAAACTTGTGAAAGAACTGAGCAAGAGATACCAATGACCAATCTTTCATCCAGTCCAGGGTCCCTGTCATGTGACTGCGATTTGCAAAGTTTCCTGTCAACTTCCCTCAAGCAAAATCAATGGTTAAAGCTGACAGGAATTGGGAAAGCGAGAATCACATGAGGTTCTTACTTAATGATCTGCAGTGATTCACTTATCAATGGTAACTGGGGACTTCCAGATCTGCCATCGCTAAGCGATGCAGCCATGCAATGTTGCTTTTTACAACTGGATTGCTTAGCGACAGAAATTCCAGTCCCAATTAATGTCATTAAGTGAGGGCTACCTGTATAGTACAATATAGTATTCTAGCTATGTTTAAAGTTAACCAGGCTTTTCAAAATCATAATTTGCTTGCCAAGGCCAAATTTTGCTTAACCGTAATCCTAGTTAGAATTGAAATGAATATTTTCATTAAATAAATTGCATCTGCATCCTACTTCTTCATAAAAAAATCTCAGCAGCAGCATCCCTATTTATTCCAACAATAACCTAACAAACTGAGAGTGATAATTCAACGTCATCTACTGAACTGTGGTGGCTCAGTGGTTGGAATGAAGTATTGCAGGCTAACTCTGCTCACTGCAAGGAGTTTGATCCTAACTGGATCAAAGTTGACTTAGCCTTCCATCCTTCAGAGGTTGGTAAAATGAGGGCGCAGATTATTGGGGACAATATGCTGACATTTGTAAACTGTTTAGATAGGGCTGTAAAGCACTGTGAAGTGGCATAGAAGTCTAAGTGCTATTCATGGTTATGTGAGAAGAGAACCTGAGTCTCCCTATTCTAATCCTGAAAGCAGAGTTCTTCAGATGTTTTGAATTTCAATCTATTGCTACAGATCATGTCAGCTATGATTGAAGGCAAATGAAGTTGAGGACTTTAGGCTATCTTCCCGTATTCTAACTCTGCTTCGTGAGAAAAAAAGAGAACATTAAATCATGGTTAAAAGGAAATCATGTGAAGACTATATGGGCAAAAAAGAGGCAGTTCCATCTATGGCATAGTTTGCACATGAGAAAGCAAATCTGCTGAGGTCAGATTAGTACTTACTTAAAGTACACTGCTTTCAATATCATTTAATCACTGCTAATTTTATAGCTAAGATTAAATCCAACATTTTAGGTATATCCAAACAGGTTGATTTCACCTGGCCTAATACTACACAAGATTCAGATTCTTTTACCCCCAAATGTGAGCATTTTTAGAATGATACCAACAGTGGCATTTTACTATTGCAGGATCACTATGATGTCTCAAACTAGTTATTTGCAATACAAGTCTAATAACCATAGCTTACCTTGCACGATTACTGAAAAAATGACTAAGGTATATGTTAAAGTAATCACCTACATCCGGTATGAGTATATTTTTCTAATATCATAAATAATTATGTATAAATGTATTTTTCTATACCTCAGCCACATGAAGAGGAGTAGAGTGGCAATTGTCAAGGCGTACTCCATGGAAATATTTGGCAGTAATTTCAGTGTATTTTTTCATGTGAGCCCAAAGGTATGGGCAGTCTTCTGGTTTATTCCCATAGCGCAGCTTGACACTATCACCCCAGCAAATGAGTTCTCTTCTAAGGTAGACATTTGAGCCTATACAAAGGAAAATCTAATTTAGGTACAATACTGTAATTGTTGTTTCAATATTCTTACTTGTTTTAAATTATTTTTGTGAATTTATTTTTTATAGTAATTTTATTAAAAATTACATTTGCAACAAAAAAATTAAAGTCCCTTCACTGTCTTAGAACTTGATTTTTTTTTTTAAAAAAATTCCTTGCTCTTCTCACAAAATTCTTAAAAACTTTAACAAGCCTCTTTTGTAAATCCAATGTAGGAAACATTATTCAGGTCACTCTCTTGGTTAGCTCTTTTAATTATAGACATCAGTACTGGGCAGACAGAACAATTGGAGACAAGTGATCTTTCAAAATCAATTCAACTGATACACAAATTACAAAAGATGTGGAATTAACTCAGGCCTCAGATTTTCTTTATCTTTGAAAAATTGATACACACAAACGAACACTTTTCACTTAGGCCTTTTATGCACTCACGGTTTTTTATGTTCCGACATCAAATTCATGCCCCAAGATGAAATATTACTTCATTAAAATTCAACACCTATCCCAAAGTTAAGATTTTCTTATATTTGTTAAAAACTAGTTATGATGATCCAGAAGATCCTTTTACATCAGATCTGTACATTCTGTTTTGATAGGAACATCTTTTTAGTAAGAAAGATAACCCAGAGGCAAGATATTGAATGCATTTTACTTCTTTTCCTTTCCCACAAATGAGATCCTCAGTCTATTTTATTAAGAATTCACCATTCAACTTGGTTAAAATGGTATCATTCCTAAATGTTTCGAATGCTTATTTTAAGCCTAAAGTCATTTTAAACTTGAGCTATTTTGATTGTAATTCTGTTTCTGCAATGTTAGGTGGATTTACAGATGTCCTATATCTATTTCAAAATTAACTATATAATGCCTTTTACTGCTATTAAAAAGATCATGGGTTATTATTTACTGAATGCTAAGAGAAATATTTTCAAGAAAAGACCAATTCAACTATGCTATTGAGACTAAATTACAGATAGTCTAACTGGATTTTCTGTACTATGCAAGAGGTTGGATCAAATGACTACAAAGCTTTTTTTCTACTCTTTGACTCTATAATTCCGTATCTAAAATAAAGATATTTTAAATGCAAAATCTTTTGAATTTTGCAAAAGCACTAAATATGTAATCAGAATATCCAAAGTTAATATGTGCATTTTATTTACAAAAATCTGGCAACGTGCTATTCCTTGTAGAGTTTCTTGAATGTTACTGACACCGTGATATACAATATACAGTATATTTGTATTAATTTACCTGCAATGCATTGTAATCGAAAGGTCTCTGAAATACCAACCAATATGTACAGCAAACAATATGAAGGGCTAGAAATAATCAATCCTTGGCAGACATCACCTAAACTAAACCACATATAAAGGCCATTTGAAAAATTATGCTTGGACTTCGGCGGATGGTGCGGTGGTGAGGCAGCAGGCTCAGGAAGTTCCCGATTCAAACTACCTGACAGCTTGTAGATCGGGTCAGTTCCGACCCTAAAGTTGACCCAGAGAGGCAACAAAGAGAGGGGATGTTCTCCAGTCTCAGATGAGGTGATGACCACATCGGGACTGGGAAGGGACCTCTCAGAAGATCTGGGTTGCGGTCATTGCAGCGTTTAGCCACAGATGAGCTATGAAGCAGAAATGGAGTGGCTTGGAAGCAAGCCGCCAAAATAAGCTTGAAACCAACATCTATCCACCTGGGTGAGTTACTAAAATCCTAATCCAAAAAGACTATTCTACTAGATTAAAAAGAAGATTTAAAAAGATTTGATGCCTGAAAGAAGGGAAAATAATGGCAACTGAAGGGGTTACTTATTAAAAAAAAGAAAATAACTTATTACTTATACTAAAATTTTAAGGTATTACTTCCACATTGTAAGATTGGGAAAAACCCTAAGGTGTTGGTGAATGTTTTTTATAGAGGTTATGGTGGTGAAGTGAAAGTGGGAGGAAGCCTGACCTTGAGAAAGCAACTGTGAATTGTATATTGAAACAAGAAAGAAAATATTTGGATTTACACAGAAACGAAACTCCAAAACCTGCTGTAAAGCACGGGAAGTATAAAAAAGGAATTAATAGAGAAATGATAAATTGGCTATTGTGCTGTGATACATACAGAATGATTTACAGATAAGAATACCATAAATGAGGAATTAAAAATGAAATCTTACTGGTAAATTAAAATATAAGTGATTAATTACATGATTAAAAATGTCATATAGAATAAAATGATAAGCTTTATATTCTGTAGTGATTTATATAGGATTTTTTATAAAAAAGGAGAAGATACATCATGCTTAAACGATAAATTTGCTATTGAGTTGTGATGCTAAAAAGGAGGAAGCTTAAAAATAAATTTAATACAAATATTGTAATAGTGGAGTAAAACTGATAGAATTGCAATCTAGACCAGCACTGGTAAATCAGGATATGGCTGATGTGAAGATTTATATAAATGAAAAAATGGCTTGTTATAAAATGAGAATTCAAATGTCTAATGGAAGGAGTAGGTGTAAAATTTTATGAACATGACTGAATAAGCAGTGATGGATGATAGACAATATGTGTATTCAGTTGGCAGATGCTGACTGGATGCTGATTGTGTGTTTTTTTGTTTTTTGTTGAAATAAAAAAATTCTAAGAAAAAGAAAACAAAAAAGAAGAAAATGAAAAATTGTGCTTTATTCAAATAGTTCAAGTTGTTCAAGTAACAAAGAAAGATCACAAACCTGGGTCAGCAAAATTTTTCAGAGGATCATCTCCCATCACCCAACCATTATGGGCCATAAAATAACTTGCTTTGTCAGGCTGGTGCATCATAGCTTCCTCCTCATCCAGGGTTAGTTCTTTAAACGTGTAGGTAAAGTAGCTGTAAAATGCAACAATTACCATGCCGGTAAATTGCAAGTATAATATTGCAAGAATATACAAGTAGTTTTTTTCCTTAAACAAACTTGATTTTTTTTCTCTTCCAGCTTATAGTTATTTTTCTACAGCTGAATTGTGAATATAGTTATCTATATCCTGATAGATATCATCTCACATATAATAGACACAAATGCCTAGTCTGTTATTGTACTTTAATTTTCAAAAGTAGAAATACAGTATTAACATGTTTTTGTTACTTAATTGTATAGGTCACTCATTTCTGTTCATGAGTTTAATTCCCCTTATGCGTTTGAACATTTCCCTTTAATTGAAAGAACCTGAAATCATTATTAAATACCTTTCAAGTAGGCCATCATCACAATCATATGAAAATAATACTAAACAGCAATTGCAGAAATATTATATTACAATATTATTTAATTTCAAATATTTAAAATTGCAATATTGGATACCAATATTGGAAATCCAGTTGAGATAACTACTTTTACAGTATATCTTCAATATTTATAATCATATCTTCATCACTGACAACATTGAGAACTAAATTCTAACTTCACTGTTTATGTTTTAGCAACCACATTATCAGAACTTTGAAATTTAGTTAATAAAAGATGAACCAGAATATAAAACCAAGGTTGAAAGCTAAATTAAGATTATGACTTGTTTTAAATCTGATAATCCTTGCTTAGAAGAAAGCATGTTTAATTGGAGAAATCTGGGCTTGATTGCTGGTTAAGGAGGAATAGAACTTCTCTATGGCTGTCCTTACCCTTTGGAATAGCATGTGTATGAAATATATGTTTTTTTTCCACAGAAGGTCCTTAGCAGAGTGATTGTGATGGGCTTATGCTGTTCCATGATATGGATTTGTACAGGTAACTTGCAATCATTCATTTAGTGACTGTTTAAAATTACAATGGTACTGAAAAAAGTGACTTATGAGCATTTTTCGCACTGATGACCGCTGCAGCATCCTCGTGGTCATGTGATTCAATTCAGATGCTTGGCAACTGGTTGCAGTGTCCCAGGGTCATGTGATTCCCTTTTGCGTCAAGCAAAGTCAATGAGGAAGCCAAATTCACTGAACAGCCGTGCTCCTAACTTAACAACTGTGACAAGAAAGGTCATAAAATGGGACTCACGTAACGACTGACTCGCTTAGCAACATGCATTTAGGGTTCAGTTGTGGTTGTAAATTAATGTGTTGTATAACTGTTTGCTCTTTTCCTCTTTTTCCTTTATTATAAATCTGTATTCATTACATTGATGCATACTACCTAGAATTGCTATGGTGATTGAGCAATTTTATAAATGGGTTAAATTAATAAACAAATTGCACATATCTTTACAATTCATATATATGCCCTAGGTAAAAAGAACCTCAATCTCTTTTATGTTTATACCATAAGTATATTATCAAGCTTCCCTTTTAAGGAAGCACAAGCAATTCTTATATATCATCATTCAGGAAAACATGCATTTTAAAAATACATTTAATTTAAGATACCTTGTAACCAATGGATATTTTTTAGTTATAGCACCAAGCTTAGGACCATGATCAGCCAGCCGTTCGTAGCTCACTGTTGCCAAAATACAGTTGATAGCCTAAAAGTCATTAAAAGGTTAATACAGTCAAGATTTAAGTGTTTGGCATAAGTAAGGAATAAAGAGTATAAACTACAATTATCACGTAACCCATGACTGCTACAACCTGCTCCTGATGGTAATTTGTTTGTCGGAACTTTTCATCATTTAGTTCTTCAACTCGTTTGCGGAACCAGTTGCAACACTCTTCCATTGCAGCTGGTCCATTGCTAAAAAACACGAACAGAAGCAACTATCTTTAGAACAAGCAAAATGTGAGTTTAGTGTATGTATAATCAATAAGGAAACTGATGTATTCTGATTTGATGCAAAGTTTAAATAACATTTATATTAAGCATGCTTCTTAATGTAAGCTATGGTCTTAAAGGTGTTTGCAATATAGTATTGTTTTTTTTTAAAAAAACTGTTTTTCTATTAAATATAGATACACCAAGGACAGGCCAAAAGTCTTGCAAATATGAGCAACTCTAAAGAGCTTCTGAATTTAAAAAAATGAAGTTTGGAAAGCAAGCAACTGATTTAATCTCCGAGTACGAACTGCAGCAAGTCGATTATAACAGAAATGATACATTGCTGAGATTCCTCCTCATCTGTAAATGATATATTGATCATGATCTGATCACCAAATGATGCATTTAATTTCATCTTTGGAAGATACATACCTGAGTGGTATGAAGGTATTCAGTGCTACATTCATATCTACAGTACAGCCAAGTCTTTTAAATTCAGGATCTTGAATGATTGCAAGATGTTGGTTTGGATCAGTTTTAACCTTTGGGCTACCTGTTGCAGAGAATCTGTGATGAGTTTTAAGGCATGTATTGTTATTTATGACAACAATTCTTAAGTTTTCTGAAAGCTCAAATGCAACCAGACCTCTACAGTATGTCTGATTTAAGTACTACTGCACAGGTGCATTGTTCCTGACATTCTATAAGAATTACAATAAACAGACAGAAAGACTAGCTTCCAATTCTGTTAAAATATGCACATTTGGACACTTTTCCAGAATATTTGCTAGATCAGGGTATATCGATAGGGACTCAAATGGGATCACTACCATCAGCCCCTGCCACAATAGGCAAGACAAAAAGGATAGAAGGGTTGTGGCATAAAATGCATGGTGTGTGCCTTCTGGATGCACATGGAATCTATTTTATATTTTAAAATTTCCAAAATAGTCCATGAGTTCATCTATCTTTGTTGGGTAGCAAAGTCTGGCTGTAAAGACAAAAGATGGACCCTCCTATATCAGCTGAACACAAATGTATTTTGATATCTATTTAAGCCAAGTTGCCTTTTGAACCTTCAACTTAACAGAAATGGGGTAAAAAAAGTTCCATGCAAAATCCATCTTCTTCTACATGAAAAATAATCCTAAACCCACTTGCAATTTTAGGGATACACTTGTGTTGTATTTTGCCACATGTCTTTTTTGGTTGGGACAAAGAAACATAACAGTCAAGGCCATGTATGGTTTCTGCATAGCTCAAGCACTGGGTTAATAATTAACTCTTCTGTATCACAGAAAAAGCTGGATTTGTTAGAGGCTTATTTATAAGTAAAGTCCACAGTTCTTAAATCTTTTAAAGATTATTTTACTAAACCTTAAAATTTCATTTTTACATTATTTTGATTCTCCCGTCTTAATATTTTCTATTCCTAATATCCTTTTTAAAATTCCTTGTGCATACCACTTTTAACTCAACCTGTCTGATTTATAGGCCTGCAATTATATTTGGTTCATTATTTGTTTTGTGCTGATTAATGACTGTAAGTTCAGGGTTTCTCCAAACACAACACAAATTGAGAAACTTAAACGTAAAGCTTCAAATATGTTTGTGGTAGGATTTCTGTAGTGTGAGCTAAAAAGGTAAGAGCGATCTCTGGCTCTAATTTAGTATGTAATTCATCATTTATTTTGAATTTAAACTGGGAGGGAAGAAAAATGTATAAATATTTTTCTACATAAAATCACACACAAAAGAACAGAGGCGGGGGAATTTCCATTCCTAATACAGCAACTTTAGTGTTTCTGTGATTCCTCATAGTATTAACCAAATAGAAATTATATAGATTTTACAGTTTTTCAATACTATAGATCAATTTATTTATTTATTTATTAATTAAAAAGTTTTATGAGCACAAAAAGAAAAAACAAAGAAAACATTTTCCCCTTCCCTCTACCCCTCTCCCCTAACTCCCACTCTCCCCATCCCCCTGACTCCCTCCTCTTCTCCCCAACTTCCCAGAG
>JANHFO010001727.1:99869-113199 GCA_032468095.1 Pareas carinatus
GAGGGACTTCAACATGCCTTCTATGGGAGTGGGGTCAGAAGAAGCTCAGAGGTTCATGGAATGACACCCATGGGTCTGTCCCAAGGCATCCTGAACCCAACTAGGACAAGTGGTCACACACTCGATTTGGTACTCTTGTTGGAACGGTACCTTTGTGATCTGGATTTGGTGAGTCTATCTTTGGTCCCACTGTCATAGTCAGCTCCCTCACGGTCTAGTAACTCTGAACATCTCTAAGGTTGGTCCCCCTCTGTGGCGATGCGGAACTTATTAAATCAATGCATCCCTGACAACTGATAGACCCTGATGGGTTTCAGAGGGAGCTAGGGGCTACAACAGAGGATGTGCTGCATAGTCTTGCCAAAAATCTAGTCCCCACCTGGATAAGAGAGTAACTGAGGTCCTGAACAAGGATTGTGCCCATATGGCCTCTCTCAAGTGATGTTTAGAGCAGTGGTCGTCAACCTTTTGGACCTCAGGGATCACTAAATTCATAATTTAAATCTCGCGAACCACTAATATTAATGAATTTTTTTTTTAAAAAAAGAATAAATACCGCTCTGGTGGGTGCTCCGATGAGTGACCCGGTGCTCTTGCTGGCCTGTGCTCTGGAGGGTGCTCTGGCGGCCCGTGCTCTTGCTGGACTGTGCTTCGGCAGGTGCTCTGGTGGATTGGTGGGCGCTCTGGCGGGTTGCGCTCTTGCCAGGTCTTGCTCTGGCACTCCAGCAGGCCTCGGTCTTGTTGGTCTGCGCTCTGGCAGCTCTGGCGGGCTGAGCTCTTGCTGGGTTGTGCTCTGGTGGGTGATGCTCGCCTGTTGCCACTTATCTGGGTGGCCGCTGGCTGCCCACCATCACTTACACTTACACATACATGAGCCCCTGTGGACCACTCAAATTTTCCCACAGCCCACCAGTGGGCCAAGGCTCACAGGTTGGTGACCTCTGGTTTAGAGCATTGCTGGTGAAAGACAAAAGTTAAACTCGACTGAACACGCATAAGAGCTATTAAAGATTTCTTGCTCATTACTAGAGAATGGAGTTTACAGAATCCATAATGGGATTCTAGTTGCACTTTTTCTTACTCCAATATATATGGCTGTGCAAGGTAGTGGTTAAATGGACACAAAAAGATATATAGAGGCACTAAGCTATTCTCTATCATGTTTGTGTTGTCTCAAATTCTGATAAAAACACAACAGACTTAAAAAATGGCACTGTAAAACTGGATTTCCTGGATTGCCACAAATTGCTTCTTGCCTCTGATGCTACATGGATGGATTTTTTACATAGACTAGGTGGAGTGTGTGAACCTCACTTATATATAATCAAATATTGACTTTATGGTAGTCAGTTGGCTGACTGGACATTCTGACAGGTGTAAAGATATTTATTGGTTTTTCATCTCATCTTTATTACTTAATAAGTAACTTCAAGGTGACAAACATAATGCTCCTTCGTTTTTTTTGTATTTTCCTAACAACAACCCTGGGAGGTGGAGTTGGGAGTGAGTGAGCGACTGCCCCAAAGAAACCAGATTCTGACCCGCTAATAGAACTGGTAAAAATTCAAAGGTAATTGTTCAACCAATCTGATTTGTAAATGCTGGCTTACAGCTTAGTACACGGTACAGACCTACCTATTGTGGTTTAATCATCAGAAAAGCTGAATGAAGTAAAACGGATACCTTCCCACCATGCCCCTCAATTTGGCTCATAATGAGTATTTCCGGTCTGCGTCCTGGTTTTACTTCATTTAGTACAGAACGATTGGCCATCCAAAGCATTGTCATCACTTTTCTACAGCCCATCTACCCTACTTAACCCTCTCCCTATCATCCCCTCTCAACACAATCCAAGGTTAAGTATCTGCTCTGGCGTGTACCTTTTTTGTTTTCAACACCGTCCCGTTAGACTTTTCAGGAAAAGGGAGACAGTGTCTAAAACTAAGGGTCTTTCCTTAGAAGCAAGACTCAGCGTGCTTTCTCTTGAGTAAGCGGAGATCTACTTACTTTAGTCTTACTCTAATCAGCCAGCCTGGAGTTAAGTCTAATTAGGCCTAGCTGTGTGTTTCCCTTAGCGGCGTTGCAGCTGGGTTCCCACGTTCAGTCATAATCCTGCAACCACTTGATGTCTTCACCGTCTTGCGGAACCTTAGCCTGGTTTCCGTAGGCATTGTACATTCTTCTAGAAAGATTGAACTCCACAGAACTCTCGATCAAACATTTAGGCGATCGAAGCGTTTTTAGAGGTTGGAGGAGAAGATCGTTCTCCTGTTTTTCCCACGCCGGGAAAGTTTCTTTCTTCACCTCCTCGGTTGGACTCGTTTCTCGGCCCCGCCCCTTTTGGGGTGCAATACAGGAAGAGTCTCGGCTATATAAGCCTATAGATAAGCCTGTTTGCCTGCATGCTGGATAGCGTTAACGTATAGGCTGCGTGTAGGAAGTTTTCGTTCCCCGCTGGTTGGCGTGGTTAAGCTTCTGCGGCGTTTGACAAGGTAAGAAATGGGCGCTTTTAGGAATCTAGGCATTCAGAGGGGCTGGGCAAAGGATGCGGTGAGAAGGCAAACGAGTGTGAGCAAGCTCGTGGGAAGCTGACTTTGCTGCGGAGAGGACTTGCCGCTACAGAAAGTAGGGACTGCTGCATTAATTTTATTGAAGTAGCCTCCCTGGGAGGTGTTGGGACGCTTATTGCATTAAACGCAGAAGCTTTCATTAGATTGTATCCAGGAGTTCATTGCCATTGCTTAGGGTCCGTACTAAAGCTACCGAAATGCATTACTAGGAGTAGTTTAAAGAGGACTGACTGGTGACCTAATTTTAGAAGGTCCCATTGAAAGTCAAGTGTAAATGAAATGTTCGGTATTTTTGTTAAACTCTGGCTAGAACTTTTGAAGCACACCGCTATTTTGTAAACTGAGAGTATGACTTGCAACGCACTCCTCTTCATTTTATGTCGGGTTGGCAATGGCGAACGTGCCTCCAGAAGAGACTTCTTTTACTCAACATTGAGAAATCTCAGGATTGTTTGGAACACCGTCAGCCAGCCAATATTTTCTTTTAGCGAGAAATGTGTGTCTCTTGTAGAGAGAAAAATATATTCTGTAATATTAATGGAGTGTGCAAAAAGAAAAAAAAATGGTGCAGAAGCTTAATACAGTAGAAAACCCATTCTGATAAATTGCATATAACTTTTGTTTTTGAATTGACCTCTTCATGTATAAGATGTTTAACAAGATACCTCATGATATCACCACTTACTGCTAGTGGACATACAAAAAATTAGTAAGTTGGTCTTAAACTTTCCAAGTAATTCCCAGACAATCCTATGTTATTTTCTGGATAAATACCATACATGTTCTAGAGACATGAGAGCTGCTGCTGGATATGAGAAATCCTATAGTATTTGTGTTGTAACCATTGTAAACTATTTTAATTATGCTTAGCTATTCTCAGGGAATAACATTGAGGGGGTTTCAATTCATCATTCCTATTCATCCTGATTTAATTTATATTGAGACCATCTCTGGAAGAATGGCATTTGATGGCTAATCTCTGCCACTCCAAGCTGCATAACTAACTTTAGAATGCTAGAACAAATCCCTTAAATATATATTTTTCCCTGTTCACTTTTTTAGATTTCAGACTGATGTGCAGTCAAACAGAGAGTGACAATTTCCAAACCTCCTATAAAATTAGATGAAATATAGGAAGTTTCCTAAATAGAAATTCTTCTAGCACTTCGTAGAAAAGTGAGTCACAAGAATCAGTAATTAAAATAAACTGCTTCCCAAATTCAGTTACAAAACATAACTTCATTTATTTATTTCGCCCTCCTGCTTAGATGGCCAAATCCATGCCTGATTAAGAAACTTAATAGGTGTTTAAACTGAATAATATCTTTTGGACTATTTTTTTACTGTAGATTATTTCCTTGGAGGAAAGCAGATAAATTAACGGAGTGGAGAGGTCAGCAGAGTAGACATTTTCTGATGATCTTGTCTTTCACTGATGTTGTGACCTAAAGATCATTTAATCATATTTTGGAAGATTGCATTTGAACACAAATGGGCAGAGTTGTTTTCACTGAATGTATACCCCTGGGTGTACTTCAGAACAAATTCTTATTTGTCCAGTGATGCTTGGCTTTTCTGCTTTAGAAGCTCGGCTGTATTTAATCTGTCTCTCTCAAATGTTATCAGGTATTAGACCCTTCTTTTCTGACTCGGCCTTGTATATGGAGCTCTGTTTGCAAAGTCGGAATGGGTCATCTTGATATAGCAGTAACCTACTAGTCTAGTTTTCTCAATGGCCAATGAGTGACAACATTATCATTTTTAATATGTTACCTTCTTTTTTTTAAAAAAATAGTCTTATTTATGATCAGGGGTTCATCAGAAAGTTGAACTATTCCTGAATCTTGTTTTTTCTCTGACTTTCCTCTGCAAATAATATTGAAATATCTAATGTGGACAATAGCATAAGTATATATTATTTTCACTAAAACATAGATCCTGCATACTAAATTCTGATGATTTTCCACTGGCTACTATACTTTATTAAATTTACTTCTTAGCAATCATGCTTAGCATTCATTAAATTATATCCTACCTATTCGGTAATTCTAGCATTGCATTTTTATCCACAACTTTCCTGTGAGATGCGTTTGGCAGAGAGTTCATGACTAATATGGGAATGAAATTTGGGTTCCTTGGTTCTTCAATCCTAATCTTTGCCACTATATCTAATAATCTAATATCTAATAATTCAGCTGCTCTCTCATGACCATTTCTTCCACATTCCTTGTTAAGAAGGTAAATCAAGAGATCATAGTGTTATTCTCCCATGGAACCTTCATTCTTTTATATTCTATTTTCTACTATGTGCAGAAAATAAAATAGCCATGTCAAGTGTAGAAATTGATATTTGGACAGCAGATTTCTCTGTGCTGTAATTGGATTATGAAAAGTAGCTCATTTCTTCAACTTACCAAAACCATTTAAGCTCCTTTAGTATTAGAGATGGCTCTTTTGAGTAGCTGTCCAATAATTGCCCATGCTTTTTCTATCAATTTCCATTAAATTAGAAAATTACCTCCTTGCCTTCTGCTCTTAAGTTCTCTTGCTCTTCAACATATATGTTGTTTCTTCATTTAATTTTCATTTCGTTAATCTTATTGGTATATAGTGATGTGATGTAGACATTATTACAGAGTTAATATAGTACTGATGAATAATTCAAGAAAGATGGAAAATGGCTTCCTTTGCAAGTTCCATCAATACGATATGACAAAGTAATTTTCTTAGGGTGGTCATAAATTGTCCTTTGCAGAAGACAGAATTTTATTTGGTGGGTTGTCAGAAGAAATATTTAAAATTATGCAGTCCATGCTGTAAAGTTGCCTATAAGTGTTTCTTCTGTTGATGATGTATATGGCTTTCATGGAACCCTACTTAAGAGTATAAATTATACTTGCTGTACCTCACACAATTACGACCTGAATTGGAGGTTGTTAAACTTATGTTTTGTTATGCATTTCCTCAAATAACACATAGATAACTAACTTAGTATAACTGGCAACAATTGATAAATAACATATATGTCCCTATGATTTTGTTTTTAATATATGTTTCTAAGGATTTATTTTTTTCTATTATGAAAAACGTGGTCAGATCTGTTTGAGATCTGCTTTCAGAGACTAAGAGCTATAGAATATTTTCAAATAGCATTATCAAATGTCTAACTTTATCTCCAGTCTTAGGCTAGAGTCACATATCCCGCCAAGGTTAAAAGTATGGTTTATGGCTGGAATCACACATGTTAAGCTCTAATCAAACCAGCTACTCTGCAGCACGGAAGTGCATTTAAACCTAACATTACTGTGGCTTTCTTTCTGTCTCCAAACCTGTTAGGCTTACATTATACCGTAGTATCTGAGAGAGTAAGGAAGAGGACTTTGGTGGAAATATGCAGGAACTGTTACCTAGACAAAAAGGGTTGAAACATCTTTTTAAGTCAAAAGAAATATTCAGAAGTAGTTCAAGCAAAACACCTGTCTAATTCTCTGGAGGGAGATGTATAACACAATCACACTGGCATGCTTTTGTTATTATAGCCCATCTATGATTCTTGTGGATTTGGTCTTACCCAGTGGAGTTTACACTTAGAATCTATCATCAAAACCAATTAATTGCCTTGACTGAAAATTTCCTAGCACTTCTTTCAAGTAATTCAATTCTTCTGCACTGATGTTTGATCACAAATCACTGACTCAGTGATGACTTCTGTTTTTGAGGGAAAAAATTAGAAGTTCATTAATCTCTTAAAGGATTTTTATATTTGTAAAGTGCTCAAACATGAAATGAACTTTGATTATTTGCATCTGAATTCGAAGAATGAATGTTACGGACATCTCCTTGAGATGGAGAGTCTAGAAATGTGAAATATAAGTAAATAATCTTACTATGATAGGTGGAGGAAGGAGTATTATGTATGTTGGCAGTCTTGAGTTACTTATAAAGTAATAAAGGCAGAATAAAAATCTAATAAATGCACATATACATACCTATATACTAATTATCGTATATCCCTTTTAAGTAAGCTTTGTATCACATAAAATTAAGACATAAAAAGTACAATGGAAAATATGCAAATGAATTGTACAAATGTAGAAATTAAATGCATAATTTTCTACAAACAAAAACAGAATTATGAGCTCAGATACATGATTTGCTCTCTATAAATAGTAAATCACTTAAATTTGGGATTCTAGAACTATTCATATCTGGAATTTAGATGCAGTAAATTTCTATAGTAGTAGTGGTGATGGTGGTAGTAGTAGTAGTAGTAATAGCAGCAGCAGCAGCAGCAACAGCAGCCAAGTAGTAATGAAATGATAAGGGAGGAAAAATAGCAACTCAGTCCTGAGATAGTGAAAAATTTGAGAAAAAAATCTCAAAAGAACCAAGTCTTCATTTTGTTTAGCATAAGATGAGGCAGAGAGGATGTATAAAATTGTATATATTTTTTAAAAAATAAAATGTTACACACGTATACACGCATATATAAGAAGTGATTCTCTATAAATAGTATATCACTTAATTTGGGATTCTAGAACAATTCATATCTGGAATTTAAGCACAGTAAATTTCCATAATAGTAGCAGTGGTAGTAGTAGTAGTAGTAGTAGTAGTAAGTAGTAAGGAAAAATAGCAACTCGATTCTGAGGCAGTGGAAAATGTGAGGAAAAAATCTCCAAAGGACCTAGTCTAAATTTTGTTTAGCATAAGAGGAGACAGAGAGAAAATTTGCCAGGCTTTTAAGATTTTGTTATTCTACCTTGCAAAAATGGAGAGCATATCAGGAATTGTACCATGTCTGCTTCTTGACCTTGTATGTACCTAAAAGACTGACCACCTGTATTTAGAATTAAAATACCTGTAACAACACATGTTTTTAAATTAAAGAAATGTTTAATATTTTAATTATTTGCCTGAAATAAGAACATCAGACATTTTCAAATTTCCAGTCTTGTTGACTTTTTTTCCTCCATATTATTTTCTGTATGTTCTGTATATCATATGCAATAAATAAAACTCAAGAGCTATGTTAATGCTTTATTCACCTCTTGAAATGAGTGGGTCAATGGGTCAATTCTTATTGCTCCTGCTGTGAAAAAGGCTCTCCAGCCATGTGTCTCTACTTTATTCTCCTCTTTGCTGCTTTCCCTATATCACAGTAGCTCATACTGAGTTAGGGTTCCTCAAAGTGGTCAATATTGATACCTGAGTGGTTGACTGTGCAAGTTTGGTATTATTATTCTGGTGGGTTGCAAAGTCAGATATTTAGATTGGATTTGACATTCTTATCCATCCATTGAGTCCTTCCCATGGACCTGGGATACGCTAGATGTTGCTGTTTGATGGTATTAAAGGTATCGTTGCAGGATGTACGTTAGTCCAAGTAAAGTTGACTTTTGCAATTGACTGATGGGTGATTTTGTCAATGCAGATGATGTTCAAGTGATGCTTCAGATGTTTCAGGATTATACCCAAGGAGCCTATTACTATTGGTACTATCTTTGCTTTCTTTTGCCACAGTCATTCTACTTCTATTTGCAGGTTTTTGTATTTTCTAATTTTCTCCAGTTTGTTCTCTTCTGGTGTCCACAGGCACTGCCAAATCCAATATCCAGAATTCTGCATCTTATCAACAATTGTTAAATCTGGGATATGTTATTTCAGGCGCTTGTCTGTCAGAAAGTTCCAGAGCATTTCAGCTTCTTCATTTGTCTATTTTGTGGTTCCACCAATTATTTTCTTGGAGGAAGTGGTATTTCTTGCAGATATTCCAATGTATCATTGTTTTTACTTTGCCATTCTGTTGTTTGTAGTCGGTCTGTGTGATCTTCTTGCAGTGGTTAACTTGGTGATCTACTGTTTCTTCAGCTTATTTGTAAAAGCGTCATTCGTGGCCTATTGCTGTCATCTCAATTGTGACTTTGTATGCATTTGTTCTTAGGGCTTGATTTAGCTCCACTAACTATTCAACTTTTCTGCTCTTAGCCATTATCAGGTATTATTGTTAATTCCTTTATGCAATATTGTTTGTTTAATTTATGGTAAAAATGGGAAGAAAAGGCATTAAAAAAATAATGTAATCCACAGTAAAAGAGGTAAAGTACCCAGTAAAATAGTCTACTCCATTTTAAAGCAGAATGTCAACTAAATTAATGCCAAATTCAAGTGGCATCATTTTTCATTAAATCTTTATTTTCCTGAAAAACATCCCCATTTAAAAAAAATTCCAAATCCCAATGGTTATTGAATTCTAAATGTATGCTTCAGGTGTGTCAGCATTTCTCACTAGTTGGAATAATGACAGATTGTCTTTATATTAAAACATGAATGGAAGTATTTGTTTAAATTGCAGTTTTCATTTGACTCCAGATCTAAGGGACCTCAGACAGTATGACTATTCTGTCCTGGATAATAGTTAAGGATATTAGATTGGGGTAGAGTATTCTAAACTGAGGTTGAAAGAACATAGGATTTTAATATTGTTCACTGGTGATAATTACAACATTGAAAGAAATGATTGAGGACCCAAAGAGAATGAAGTCACAGTGTCTCTAGTCCCAGATTTTAAAATGGAGATAAGCAGTGGGTTGTGGGCTAGTAATCAAGAAAGATCAGGCAGAATGTGTGCTCTCCAAGCCCCCTTGATTAAACAGTGTCATCCATGGAGATCAAATAAGAGTGCCTTCTTTGTTACAACATCACCCCAGAGACTCATCATGTTTCTACCCTAATGATATTCCAAAATATTGAAAACTTGGTGTAATCCCAGACCTTAGGGCAGGGTGGGTTTAAAGCCCTTATAGGTTTTCTCTTTGGTTTGCTTTGCATTTCTCCCCTGCATTTGCATGTGCATGATTTTTTTTCTCTATTTTATGTTTCCTTAAAGTGTAAGCCATCCAGAGTAACCATGAGCCAAGTTGTCTAAATTCAATCAAATGAAAGCAAAGAAATGAATAAATAAATACCTTGAAATGTGGAGAGCGAAGGAAGAAAGTGGACACATTGAATGAAGGAATCAATGTGAAACCAACTGGAAAGAATTTAGTACAAAAATCCAATTGGACCTGAAGCTACTAGGGAATATTAGTCCAGTGACTTTCTCTTGGCTCAGTTTACCCATCAGAATTCTACTGAGGATAATCTCTCTCTCCCTTATGCAAAGCAGAATAATATAGTCTTTCTTGACCAGAAGAAAGAAATAACAGAAATGTAGCCTTTAGAGTGTAGGTGATCCTGGATTTACAACTGGTTGCTTAGTGACCATTCAAAGTTATGATGGACCCTGAAAAAGCTACTTATGACCTGGATTTGAAGTTCCAATGTCCAGGATCCCTTTGTGGTCACATGACTGCATTTGTGGCTCTTGGTTACTGACCCACATTTATGGCTGTTTGCAGCATCCCAGTCATGTGATAGAGATTTACAACATTTTTCTCCAGAAATAATAATCATCTCCTCCCCCTCCTCCTCCAAAAATAAACCATGACAAATAATGGGCCACTATGTTCATTTAACAACTGCTGCATTTGCTTAGCAGCCACCTCAAAAATGTGGCAAATTTGTGTGCAGTCCCATGACCTCTTTTATGATCATCACAACCTAGAACTAAAATTGTGGGCTTGATCACAGTCATAAGGAAAGACTGCCTGTATATGTTAGTATACTATACTAAAGGTCTGTTCCTGGCAGAAATTATCATCTTAGAAATCATCTCTTAATTCTTTGTCTTTGAGCAGGTGGATTTTACTGGCTCTTCTTATTTGGGCCTTAGCATGGTGGGACTGGTTAATGGGAGACTACAGAAAATTAACAGGGTTGTACACAATAGTGGCATACAAAACCTGTTTATGTAGAAGCTCTTCTGTATGCAGCACAATAGGTTTTAGTAGTTTGTATTCAATCAAAACATACATGTTTGGTTCAAGTTCAGAATAACCCATGGCTCTTTAATTCTGGCGATGAATAAAAACAATTGTTCTGATTCATTTAAGAAAAAGAAAAAGATTTGGGTCAAACTTTAGAAGATCAAGGTTACTGCAAGACTGCTTTTGGAAAATGTAAAGGAATGCATTGCAGCAGCTCTATGATGTTCACTGTTTATTTCTTTTGGTAGATGAAGTCTTCCAGAATAACGTTTATTGCTTGGCTGCTCGTGTGCCTTTCTGATCATTTAGCTGGTTACCCAGATGGAAGTGTCTCCGAATCCTGTGACTCCATGTTGCCTTTTCATGGGGGGTCGTCTCAGAAATTTCCCAAGCACACAATTAAAGTGAACACGACAGAATTTAAACCTGGAGATCGTGTGAAAGGTATTCATTTTTGCCACGGTTCTCTTATGGTGCTAGAACATCATCTTCTCATGTTTTGTGCTTGTTATATATATAATAGGTAGTCCTCAACATGCATTTAGTTTAGTGGCCAGCATCCCCGTGGTCCCGTGATCAAAATTCAGATGCTTGCCAAGTGACTCATGTTTATGATGGTTGCAGTGTCCCGGGGTTATATGATCCCCTTCTGACAACATCAGTGAGGAAGCTGGATTCACTTAACAGCCGTGTTGCTAACTTAACAACTGCAGTGATTCATTTAACAACGGTGGCAAGAAAAATGGGGCAAAATGGGGCAAAAATTCACTTAACTAATGTCTCGCTTAGCAACAGAAAATTTGGGCTCAGTTTTGGTTGTAAGTCAAGGACTTGGTGTAGTTTTTAATATCAACATTTATATATAAATTGTGCTGCATGCTGGACACAGATAATTTTTTCTTGGTGGGATGGGCGGCCATTCAAATTTGACTAATTCCCCCCCTCCCCACTGCTGTTTCCTTCAGAGATGGAATGACTTGTTGGGCCCAGTTTAGTTCATAATGGTTTATTCCTAATGTGAGAGTATAAGCTATAAGCAACATTTAAAACTATACTGGTTTTTCCACTCTTAAAGATCAGTGGTTGCTTCCAGAAGAAGCCTAAGGTAGCTATGCCACTATTCCTTTCCTGCCATATACGTTTTTCAGAGTGTTTTCTGAATTACCATGCTACTATTGCAGGTTCTAGATAGCTGCCATCTTGTCTGTCTTAGATTCTGTAACTGAAATTTGTTTTAGATTAATGGTGTCTGTTTTTTTTAAAAAAACCCCAATAAGATCTGGTTACCATGTAACACTCAAAGGATGTGGTAAACATAAAATGACAAGGTAACATTGTTCCAGGTTTTTGCATTGTATTTTAAATGTATTCTAGTTGTACTATAATTCCCATAGTCAGCATAGCTATTGAAGAGAATTCTCAGAGTTGAAAGTCTGCGCGCACACCTGGCAGTGGGCAAGTTTATGAATTGCTGAATTTGAGGCCTGCTCCTGTTGCCCAAATAAACTGAGATTCATTCCTTTTCTCAAATTCTTCATTTTAGTTGGTTTTTCTGGGCCTGCATTTGAAGGCTTTTTGCTAGAAGCTCGCAACGCTGACCGCTTGGAAGATCCGGCCGTTGGTTCTTTTGCATTAGCTGATCGAAAACGATCTCAGCTCCTTACATGTGGACGCGTAAAGGTAGGAAAATCTTGAAAATGGCTTCTGCCAGCCAATTTTGGCTGGATTTTGAGCAGTAAATAACGTAGGAAGCACTCTTAACACTGTTGCTTTAAATTACTATTTTATTTTTGCAGCAGTTTTGTATTGGAATTAATCAGCACTAATGAAGCTTTAATAAAAAAAATCCTTTATGGATTATTTTTCCTTTATAGATTATGTTTAAATATTAGGGTTCCCTCTGCTGGTTATCTGATGCAGAATAAGTTACTAGCCATTAGCAGACTATATCACCAGGTTTTTATATATCCTTCCCTGTTCTGCTTTCTTATTTCACTTAACTTTTCAGAATTCCCTTGCCTTTTTTTGATGGACATACTCAAAACTCTGGAACAATGTGCAGATTGGATAATATCGATGAGTTTCTTGGGGGTTCAGATAATAATAGAAACAAATCCTCAAGTTGCTGAAATTTTATACAGGTGTTATGCAGTTTCTTCTTTGGAATATTGAAATAAAACCTGATTTGCTGCTTTCTCAATTTGCCTCTGAGTAACACAACTCTTTGTAGGGATGGCCCACCTGGGAATATGTTGGCTAGAGGTTATAATATGATAATATAATAAAATAGTAAAAGCACCTTCAAATAAAAAATCATTAAAATGAAATATTAAAATATCTAATAGGAGTAAGTAACTGAAATCTTTAAAATTACAAGCTGTGATAAATCATTTGAGAACATAATCCATTTTTCAGTAGAATAAAACTCCTGGTGAATAAATTAATTGCCTTAAATGGTTTATGATGTCGGGACTCCGACTGCCTTTCATATGGGATTGCTTATACATTAATTTTTCCAGTTCCAGTAAAGTTGTTTGGGGCACCACAATAATTGGATTTACATCATGCTAAGTCATAAAATGGTTTGTTAGGTTTCTGTTAATGGCTGTCTGTTATTTTAATCTGTGCCTGTCACACTGGGTTTATGCATAATGCTAAACAGTGAACTCTTTTAAATTGTAAAGTTACATTCATACAACATACTAAGCTAAACAAATCTGTTATATCTGAGCTTAGTCAGTGTGATGTGTTGAACCAAATCATCATAGTTTTTGAATGGCTTGGCATTTGTAAACCACTTATCATTAATCATTAGATTATAGTTTAGTATGGTTTATAAACCTAATTACTGAGTTGGTTCATACATTTTACTAAGTTATTATATATTTTACT
>JANHFO010001727.1:127519-147006 GCA_032468095.1 Pareas carinatus
ATGACTTGTGGACTTCAGCTCCCAGAATTCCTGCATGGCTGGCTCAGGAGTTCTGAAGTCCACAAGTCATAAAAGAGCCAAGGTTCCTCTACCCCTGGGCTAGAGGAAACAAGAAAGAGAACAAAAAAGAAGACAAAGATGCTTTACTGGCTAAATTCCAAAGATGAGCAATGAACACTGATAGGACTATAGAAAATAAACGACATGAAGGATAGAATGGCTCTCACTTTCCATGAAACAAGCATTACTGACTCTCCAGAATACATTACTATTGAGGATATTAGGGGTGCTTTAATAGCTTTATCCACCAGCCATAATAGAGCTCTTATTCCTTACAGTGAAGAGTTGGTCAATGGCATAGTTTCTGCTGGCTATGCTCGAGGTCATCAGCTTCTGATATCAAACACACACGTGGAGAGTGCTTTTGCCAGGTTTGAAAAATGCTGCTGAAATGGAAGAGTTTAGTAGGAATTTGAAAGTCACTTTGTGTCCTATATTCCTGATTGGGTATAGTCAGAGAAGATGGACAAGACTCCAACAAAACTCTAGATTTGCATTTGTATTCATGACACTAACCTTTCAGCTCTTATAAAATATAACAAGGCTGACAAATTCCTAACAAATGCCACTAATAATTCCTTGAGGAACACACTGTTTTAACAATATTCATTTATGGATCAGAGTATCCATATATCAGGACTGGCAGACATTCATTTTTTCTGTAAAGTGCCATTATTCCTAGCGATGTATAGCTGAATAAGTAAAAGCTACTCCGGTCCAAAACATAGAAAATTCTTCTTCTGCTTTTGTTAAACTGCCAGACTTTTAGTATTATATCACTGCAGCTGTTTAAATCACTTTTTTCCCCAGTTTTGCCATTCTCATTCTCAGAGCTGTAAAAAAAAGCAAAAGCAAAATATTATATATTGATACTATTACATTGTAAAATTATAGTATTAATTAGTTAGATGGTACCATGCTTACCTCACAAGATTAGTCCCAGAAAGTACTGTTATGTTAGTGTAAAAGATCAGACATACATAAATGTGCTATCAAGTTACAGCATAGCCATCCGAGAAATAAAAAATGGATGCTTTTTAAAAAAAATTTCAAGTTTTTTATAATGACAACTGAAACTGCGTTCCAGTCTATTATTTACCTAAATAATTTGACTTTTCATTACAAGTTTAGATTTCTCTCTGTAATGAATAAAAAATACCAATGTAATGGATAGTTTGTCCACTTGCACTACAATCTAAATTAGAATTACACTTTCCTATGGTATTCATCTTTCTAAAAAATTTGTACACCTTTCATGGCTTAAGCATGTCACTGTAAATTTAGAAATACAAGTAGTCCATCGATTATAAGATGTCACCGATTATAAGATGCACCCTTATTTTTCTGTTAGAAATAAAAAAATTAAAAACCCTTTACCCTGGTAAGACATCATCGAATATAAGATGCACCATGAATACAGAGACACCAAAATGCGAAAAAACATGCATCTTATAATCGATGTAATACAGTACTACAACTGAGTCCATAATTTCCATTCCTAAGCAAAATAGTTGTTAATGGGAATGTTGCTCCATTTTACAACCTGTCTTGCCACAGATGTTACGTGAATTACTGCAGTTAAGTTAGTAACACAGTTGTTAAGTGAATCTGGTTTCCCCATTGAGTCTGCTTGTGAGGAGGTCATAAAAGGGACACCGGAACAGTGCAACCATCATAAATACAAGCCAGTTAGCAAGCATTTTGATCACATGATCATGCAGATGCTGCAAATGTCTAAGGGTGAAAAATGCCACTTTTTCCAGTGCCATTGTAACTAGGAATGGTCACTAAATGAACTGTTGTAAATTGAGGACGACCTGTATGATGGCTAAGGTATTCCGCCCATTTTAGTTTGCCAAGTCTGAAAAACACAACCATAAAGTGATTCATATTTCATCTGGATGCCTGTTGTGAAATCTGAATTCTATTTTTAAGGCAACTTTCCTAATATATGAATGCTGAGGATTTTAACCTCATCATTTCGACTTCATCAAGATGTGAAACAATTATAAAGCAAGTAGGTTTTCTTCTACAGTTGCTTTTCTTTTTTTCTTAACACCAAAAATACAGGTCCTTTCCTATACGTTGGGTTTTAGTTCACCCTTTATTCCTTAATGCCCTTTAGGCTTCGGCTTTCTATGGTGTAAACTATTTAACCTTTTCCAGTAAAAAGAATGCCACTGATTTCAGTGGTTTTAGGGACAGGAATTCTTGCTGAAAAAAATTCCAAGAAAAGAGCGTCACTCACTTCACAAACAACCCTTTGTACATTGCTACCTTGCTCTTCCTGGCTTTGTTTCCCTTTTAGAACAAGTAATATAATTATGAGATTGTTTTGGAAAATTACTCATTTCCCTGCATTCTCTAATTATTCAGTATGTGTTGTGGCAGAGAGTCAATGTGTATGGGAAAAGCAATGGAGGAGGGGACCAAGGCAAGGGCAATAGAATTGCTTCATTAGTAGATAGCAAATGCTATGAGAGTCTGTTTGTAACTGATGTGCTTATTTCAGTTCCATAATGCAATCTCAGACTGGTAGGGCAATGCCTCTATAGCATTAAGGAAATTGTTGAAAAAGAAAAAGCACTGACTAAATCAACCAGCGAAGCATACAAGTATATTCCTCATGCACAAAATTAGGATACTCATTGTATTTTGGTTTTTTTAAAAAAAAATTACAGCAACTTTCCATATGCTAAGGGGAAAAAACAAAAGGCTAGCAACTCCAATCTAGAAATATCTTACATAGACTATCCTTCAATACTTGGGAAATCCATAACCATGGAATCAAAGAAATACACCAGCACATGATCAAATACTCTGTCATTAGTTCTTATACCTCCCAGACTTTACTCCTAGCCCTGTGATGGCCAATCTATGACCCGTGAATTAAAGGTGACACGCCACAACATTTTGAGGTAGCACACCAGCATTCAACACTTGACAATTACTCTTGAAAGCATGCCATGTTATCACGTGATTTTCAAAGGCTGTGGCGGTTGAATGAGAATGGTGTGTGTTCTCATACGGCCTCTGAAATCACACAAGATTGGGGACTGCGTTTGCAGAGTTTTTGGAAGTTCCAGTGGAAGAGTATTCCCCGAAGCTTCTTCAAAAATGAAGGGCTGACAACAGAAAAAGATCATTGCCTGAAGGTAAGATGGCAGATCCTGGGGAGCACTAAGCCACAGGGGTCATTGCACCATTCCTCAAGATTTGTGTGCCTTTGGAAATGGCATGAGAGGGTCTTTTTGAATGACAGTTGTAGCGCTAGGGGTGAAATATAGACTCAGACTTCTATTTCAGGACCAGCCTTGACATTGCCATCAAGTGCCACTGTTCAGGATGACCTAGAACAGGGACATTGCTTTCTCTTTTGTTCAGGTGTCTCTCTCTGTGTGTGTGTGTGAGAGAGAGAGACACACACCAGCAGAATCAAGCTTTTTCCAAATTTTTGACATGCCCAAAAGGTTCGCTATTACTGTTCAATCCTTTTACTAGGAACAGATGGGAAGTTTACTTCATTGAAAGACACCCAAGCTAAAATTGCTCCCACAACATACACAGAATCTAGATTTCCTAGGTATCATTCATATTTTTGTATGCGTGCTATATAGTTCACGGTTCCAAAAAACTGCACAAAATTAGAACATCTGTTCAAACCACATTAGTGGGGAAGTATGCACAAAAATAGAGATTCCTGTGAAAAAGATGCTTGAGTGGTAGAAAAATTATGTATACAAAATACATACAAATAGCCCTGAAATAGTCCTACATTTGTTAACAGCAGAGCCTAGAAAGATGAAATCAGTACAAGCAATACTGAGAGAGGTTTGACCTGAATCTGGACACAAAATATATTTTGATTTGAATCTGCTTGAAGATGAGTAGGCACTACGGGCTTACTCAAGAACATTTGATTTTCAGTTTGGCTGATATTTCCTACAACTGGTGTCCCAAGGCATGCTGAATTTTATCCTGAACAATATAACAATCATGACTAATACCCATTGCCTGATCTCCTCCCCCCCCCCCAAAAAAAGCTAAGCACAGTCAGACCACCATCAAGAATTCCCAGTTTTTTAGGTCAGACAGGGAAATCAAATATTCTAGCAGAAGACAATGCCAAATTATTCCCATAGTATTGCCAGTAGAACTTGTGAATCCAGCTGTGAAATCACTTGGAATAAAGCTCAACTCAAGAGAGTCACTTCTAATCTTTCTTTTAAAGACAAATTGATGGCAATTCAAATTTAGTTAAATTTTACACTGTGTGAAAAACTAATTTCCTTTTTTTAGCTCTTAAATCTCTCAACAGTCACCAAATCTGCTGCTAGATTGTCCTGCAGGGAAATTCCAGAGAATACTCAGGGTATTCATGCTATAAAGTATCTTCTTCAATGGTTCTGAGAAGGATAAATAGATCTACTTTCCACTCTGCCACATCATCAAGATGGTTTAATCTAGTACCCCCTATTTAAAGGAGCCAAGTCAGGCTTTAGTTATGAGAAACCCTGTTGAAGCATTTTAGGGTTCATTTCTTAACTCGGATTATTTACTTTAAAATCTAAATCTTAACTTGGTTTTTAATTTTATTTTAAACTGTGCTTTTAGTCATGTCGATATATTATTTTACAATGTTCTTTATAAACCACTCAGTCACTTGGGTAGTGTATAAATTTGATTAATAAATAAATATCATGCAGGATATTGGCTCCTCGTAGAAATTTTCTCTCGGGCTCCATTACGTTCACCTCAAATGCTTAAATCTCCAGTGATATTTTTTTTCTGAACCCAAAGGAAACCAAACTTGGACAGCCATTAGCTTTGCAATTTCTCACCACTCAAGAATGTGAGGCCTGTATAAGAATATACCAGCTGTTCCTTTAATAAGAGGACATTGCTGCCTCATATACAGTATCAGTCTGCTACTACGGAACTTGCACTTCAACATGTGACATCAAGCTGTCAATTGCAGATTATGGTCAAGTTATGTGTGTCAGGCAAACTGAGAAGGAATGCTACATTGGAACTCTCCTGGTTTGCTTGCCACAAACAACTCACACTGAGGCAACGAGAATTAGAAATTGGTCCTGAATGCTTTCACCCCTCCAAGCTTCTTTGACAGCTTCCAGGTAAAAGGATTATAATCAACAGTTCAGCACCTTCATGGTCACTCCGGGTTGAGGTATACCCTAATGCTGGGCCAAATGGATCATAGTACAGTATTGTAAAAGCTTATGATCTACCTGTCGCCTATGTTGTAAAAGTACTTTCACTACTTGTTCTGTAGAAAACAGAATGCCTTAAGGTAGGGGTTCCCAATTCCCCAATCCATGGATCGGCACCAGGCCATGGCATGCCAGCAACTGGGCAACGCAAACAAGCCGAGTCCCATTTGCAAGATGCAGGCAGCATGCAAAACCATGCCCCCTCCAGTCTGTGGAAAAACCTTTCACCATGGAACCGGTCCCTGGTATCCAAAAGGTTGAGGGTCACTACCTTAAGGGTTCTATAGCCACTGGTCTAAATCCAAAATGCAGGATTCAGTGCTTCAGCTGAGAGAGAGTAAAGATTAGTTTAATATCAATATTAGTTTAAGATTAATATCAATCCTTGAGAGAGTTGCGAACTGGAAACATGAGCTGGTTGGATTTCTGGAAAGCTCTATATTCTTCATAGCTATTCTAAATCCAAGGGTGCACTAACCAGGAAACGATTGTTATAAAACAGGAAATATTATGACTTCATTTCACAATATATTTTTGCAAAGCGTGCGTTTTTGCATTTGTGTGTGTGTGTGTATGTGTGTGAATCTTTTCTCCAAAGAGATGTCTGCAACCTCCAAACACTGAATGAGGCAAGAACTTGTACTATTTTATCAACACACATTTTCTTCCATAAAATTCTTCTTGGAAGTTCAAGAATAAATAGGGCATATGTGGCTTATTGCTAGAAAATGTAAAAAAAATTGCTGTCTGAGGAAAGAAACTTCAACTGTTGCTTTCACTTGCACTTCTCTTTCTATTCCAACCACATCATGAATCTGAGATCTGCATCAGTAGTTGGGATCTCTAGTCATCTGCCAAAGAAGACATTGTCCCCTAGACATTCTAGCTATGCTCTTGTTTCTTGACATTACTTCCTGTTCAGTACTTAAACAATGAATAATGAATAAATGGAAGAGACAGCATCCTTTCTTTGCTCTGTCTACTAAAAAGGATTAAGTGACCAATTTAGAACCTCTTACATGAAAAACAAACTTTTCATCTTAGACCAAATATAGACTTGCACAAACAAAAGGCTTGATTGTATGTAGATCTGTTTTACATTTGTCCAAGAAAGCTACTATTAGTTGTGTTTGCACTGACACAGAGTGAAAATATGAACTCTGAAGCCACTTGATTTTAAGGCTATTACGATCTGTAAAATATTTTGAATGCAAAAGATTAATAGTGAGATTATTTCATGCAAAAGATTAGAAAATGTAACAGCTTTTATTAAAGGTAGATATACAGTCTGAGATTAATGTACAGACAGAAATGGATTTTTGTTATTTTTTAACTATTAAAACAAGCTTTCTTTCTAAAAACAGGGTAAAATTATATATTAAATGTTGCATTAAGTCCTATCAAGTGAAACAGTCACTACCCAATAAAGATTAAGGCAAGACAAACAAATAAATTCCAAAAATGGAAAGAAATATTATTTAATCACCAATATGCAATTTGAATTGATTTGCCACATATTGCATAGGTGCAATGAGAATTCTTAATGCTATTTTCAAAGCATGCTTAAATTAGGAAGTTAAATATCTGATTTGCATTATTGCTCTGATCTGATTTTAGTAGTATTAAACAAACCTCCTGCTCTGAGCACTTAGATTCACATTATTAAAAACTAAATGAAGCATTAAAATAAGCTTCCTCAATCTGCAGCACTCCAGGTGTATTGTACTTTATTTTCTATGATGTATAATCAACATAGTATGTTCAACTCAACTCAACCATTGAATATGTCAGCAAGGGATTGTGGAAACTGAGAATTCAATACATCAGGAGAATGTGAGGAAGAGTGGATTAGAATTTAGAAAAGGAAATTGGTTAGAGGTTGCAGATGAACTCAGAATTAAAATGAAAAACAAGAAGAGGAAGAGAATAATATGAATAATGAATCTGCTACATGAGAATACAGCAATGCTGTGACTTGCCCTTTTTTTTACCTGTTAAGGAAGGTTCTTCAGTTCCATCACTTGCTAGGTGGCCATCAAGTTGACCATTAAAAGTAGAACAGCTCAAACTTTCTTCTTGTTCTTTCAGCGACATGGAATTTTTGTAATGTGGCTTGTTTATGTTGTCTCCAAAAGTTTTAGTCTGTGGAACTGCACATGTCTGATTGGATGGCTGATAAACCTGGCTATAAGAACCCACCGGATGATAAAGAGGTGTCTCAATTTTTCTGTCTTCATCTTCACTGTCATCGCTGATGACAACAAGCTCTGCATGGATAATCCCATCGTATCCACAGATTTTTTTATTTAATTCTTCATCGTCCACATGTTGGTATCCCATGAAAATCATTGTAACCGGTTCTTCTGTATCATCTACATAACATGGCGTAGCTTGGACCACACTATAATTATCCTCACTCTCTAGTGTTATCGGAGAAGAGTTTCTGATCTTCTTATCTTGGTACTCCTTCATCTTTTGACATGGCTGAGCAGTTTCTTGCATCGCTTCTCTTTGGACAGAAGATCCTAGCTTATTTTGAGGATGAACCTGTAGGGGCCTTCCTAATTGTTGGCTAACTGGACAATGAGAGTTCTGCTGGCAGCTCTTTGAAGTATCTAGACCATCTTTTTTAATATCATGCCATTTATCCTTATTAACAAGTTCATTAGAAAAACTGTTGTGGTGGTTGATCTTATTCTGGATGTTATCTTTTCCACCATTTGCTTCTTGGATGAATTTATCCTTTTGAGGAGTTCTGGGTCTGCAAAACTGGTTGGCATATACTGGCTCATGATATTCAGTGGGAGACTTGGACTGTTTCTCAGTTGCTTGTCGTAAGATATCCTCTACTTCAACTGGGGCTAGATCATCCACATCATCATTCTTTATGCTCCCATTGGCACACACTGCATAGACAGACTTTCTGCCATCATCATACACTTTGACTCCTGCTCCTTTAAATTCTTCTGAAGGGAGGGGTATTGTTGACAAAACTGTACTCTCCCCAGTCTTCATGTCTTTTTTAACTTTAATTTCCATAGCAAACAATGCTGTAGGGAAAGAAGCAAGCAAGCTTTTAAAAGGAAATTAGCTAACAATATTGTCAGGTCTAAGCCCAACGATGACACAGCTAAATCCAATCCACTTTAATCTTTTATTTGCTTACATCTAATGGACAGAATCTTACCAGACTAAAGCTATTACTTTCTCACTGACTAGATATATCCTGAGAGATTCTAGGGTGCTTCCCCTTCTTCTCTATCCAGCTCAGAACTGCACACTGTCTAAATTCCGTTCTCTCTTTGAGAAAGTTCTATGTTGCCAACAGTGTCCTCCCTCTGCTCCTCCAGGTGCATATTTCTTTACAGACAAAGAACTTAAGAATATATAAGAAATAGCAATAGAACTATGTGCCAGCAAAGTAGGCTGAATAATTTCAATCCTTGTGAGTGGGTAATGTGGCATTTTTCCTACCCCAGTTAGATTTTCACTGCAATTCTTTTTCCTCCACATAGGAAGAAGAAAGTAAATTACAGTACACTACTGGGAAGTGGGGAGGAGTCAACACTAGGGAAAGATTGAGCACTTCCATCCAAACTATTTGCTTCTTCCAGTTTATATTGCACAACTCCTCATTATTTAAGCTGTACTTCAAAATTTGAGGACATTGGGGAAGAAAATATAAAGTACATTTCCTCCTTATCTTCGAAGTATCTTTTCTACAATTGCCCTGCTATTCTTACCTGACCACTATCCATTAAAGATTAGAAAAAGGTGGTGCAGATGGTTTTGGCTGTATTGCAGAAATCTCAGTATAATACAGTGTGGCTTTGGAGACTTATTGTAAAAAAACCCTGAGCCTAGATATCTGATAGAAGCCCTGATACCATCACGTGTATTATGATGTAAAGATGCAAATAGTGTAATTTTATAAATGACAAGTTTCATATGTTGCCAATGATGACATGACATATATGACTTATTTGTTCTTCTCGCCTCCCCTGAGGATGCCCCTTTTATAGTTCTGTGTTATTGATCAAAATTTAAAATGATGGGCATGTGTGAGAGCTTTGTTAGCAATTTCACTGAGAATGTAAATCAACTTTGCAAAGAAATCTATGCAAATTAATGTCCCAAAAATTATCAGTAAATCTGTTTATTCACAATACTATAAATCATTTGTGATCTATCAATTGCCAGGAAATAGATAACTTTTTTTTTTGCAAGAGTCATAATTCAGTGGATCATCTCCTGCTAAGGCTTGAATTCAATCTCAAGCTTCTGCAACTATTACTAGCTAGTGTATCCCTGATTTTCTCAAATAAATGTCTTCCAGATGTGCAAGATTAAAATTTTCAGAATTTTATTTATGCTGATTGAACTTCTGGAAGTTGTAATCCAGCATATCTGGAAGATACCAGGCTGGGCAAAACCAAAGGCAGATAATAGAGGACTAGACAGTCACACTCATGTGTCAACTCTCATAAGTTGTTTAGAAAACAGCCTGCAATTGTTTTAACTTCTTCCATCCTGAAAACTAAAAAATAAGAAGAGAAAATCTGCCTTGGCCTGATCTGCTGCCATCCCTACAGCATCAAAAATTTCCTTCCCCACTTCACATAGAAAAATAAAGATAATTTCATAGCCTAATGCTTTTCATGACAGTTCTTTGTGCGGAAAAGAAGAGATAAACTGATACAAAATTCCTTAGTTTCATCCCTGTCCTTTTGCTTAGGCTGCTAATGTAGAACCAACTACTTCCAGCTTCATCATTTGTGAGCTAAGAATAAATATCAGATCTCTAAGATTTATAAATTTGGGGGAACACAGAAATATGAACTTGTTTCACAGTGAAGCAGAATTCACATGTGGAAATGCATCAATGTAAGCCCCTCCAAGCCATCATTTCCTGTCAATGTGTTTACATAGAATGGAACACATCTAGAGATCACCAAGTTAGGAAATGTTGGTCTGAAGCAATGTCTTATGATCTTATGGAATAATAACCAGCAACAACCATGTGTGGACTGCTTTTATGACTCTTAGCTTATTTTCAAAATGTAATATCATACACATAGTTTATCCTTGAATGGGACTATGAATCTGTACCTTTTCTATTTTCTTCTTCGTCGTCTGTTTGTAGGTGGCCTGTCTGTTTAATTGCAGAAGGTCTGAAAGGTTTTGGAAGGTCTGGTATGTTGGCATATACATAGCCAGTTGGCTCTATAAAAAAGGGATATTTAATTAGTACATATATATCACTTCTGCTTCTGCATAAAATAATCTTAAAAATTATGTTTAAGAGAAACATACCTTCTGTAGTCTCTACTCTTTCCAATTTCACAGACTAAAAAAAAAGTAACAAAGAATTCTGTGATTTCCCCCATCATTTAAAGAATTACTTTCTTTTAGGTTAACCATTATAATCGATTCCTTCATGGGTACAGGTATGTAGGTCCAGGTGTGTTCGAGTCTTTTTCCTTGTAGAGTGAGACCTTGCCGAAACATCACCAAGAGACTTTCCACTCTACATGGGAAAAGACCCAAACACACCTGGACCTATCTGTACTATTATATTCTCAATAAAACCGAGTACCAATTGCTGCAATATGTTTCTGCAGAATTATTTGGCTTTCAGAGCAAATTTCTATGTTTGTTCAGACTTCTTCCTCTGAAAGATGAATAAATATACGTCTTTCGCTTTCTTTTGGGGTTTGGAGAGGGCAAGAAAATGTGCTTAAATGTTCTTTACATTTAAGTAATATAGATACAGTTATTAGTTAACATTAAATAATTTCATGTTGCAATAATACTTCAGTGCATACCACAAAGTACACTTGTATGCTGCTGCAGGGTTAAAATAGACATTTAAGGAGAAAAAAAATCTTATAATGTGGAACAGATTTGGCAGTGCTAAAAATCCAGGCTTGGCAATATAACTGGATTGATTCTGACATTTACTTTGTGTACAGTATCTGATCCCGAGCTTCACTTTTGTAAGGTTTTTTTTGCTATTATTAATTTCTAACGTTGTGCATCAGATTGCAGCCATTAATATTTCCTTGCTTTCATCCCTGCACCTACCTTAAGGTTCATTTGTTATTTTTGACAGATCAATTGACTGTATCAGTGACAACAGGATTTTAAAATTAGATGCTGACCTTTATAATGTCTTCTGTGGTCCTTTCAACAGATTTAAGCTTCTTCAAAATGGCTTTTTCTTTTACTGAGATTGTCAATTCTTCTTTCTCGAGATTCTCAATTTCTTGCTCAAGCCTGCATAGATGTAACATTAGATAGACCATAGATTAACAGTAATGACTACATGAACAGAGAACTATTTTTCTCAATTTGGCACTTGTTGGAGTTCAACTCTTAAGCATTTGAAGGCTGTGGAAACTGTACTCCCAACTCAGATAGAGGATGCCAGTTTGAAAAAGTCTATCCTGAAATCAGGATTGCCCGGAGATAATTCATTGCTTCCATGTACAATATCTAGCTGAGCTGTCATTTCAAACTTCAATAGGACATCATCATGTCATGTTTAATGGGAAACAGAGCTTGGAGAAAAAGGGCTGGTAGGCTGCTGTCACTATTCCTCCATCCCATCTATCAACATTTGCTGCAGGAAGCAGCCATCTTATTCTGCAAAGTGGTTAGCTGGACTCCACCCTGTAGTGACACAGTGAGGTTGTTTCAAAACTTATTTGATTAGATTAGGAGGAGGCAACCTTTTCGTGCCAGAACCTGCACTGAATATTTCCTGGGGAGCTGAAGACCACAATGGATGGGGGAAGAAGTAAAGTAGCCCAGGCCATGTCATATACCTGGTGAAAACACCGATGTTCTATTTTTTCCCTTTGACTGAGGAGAAAGTTTGACAGGTGTCCTTCATTTCTTTTTAAGCAATGCAGTTTCCATAGAAAACTTTGACAGTGATTTTTGACCAAGAAACAGTTGGGAAAACAGATGAGACTACTGTTACTTAGATTGCTCAAATCCACATGAAGAAGCTGAGCCAGGTAAACTCTGCTTTGTTTATATCAATGACACTAATAATACTTATTTGGTCGCTGTTCTTGTTGCACAGTAATTCATATAAATCACATTGGTTCATCTGCTGGCCCAAAGGAAACACTGAGAATATGATTTTATTTATTTATTTATTTAAATTTTTATACCGCCCTTCTCCCCAAAGGGATCCAGGACGCTGTACAGCCATCTAAAAGCAATTAATACATACAAACATATTTTTAAGAAACAATTTAAAATAACATAATTTCTCTGGCTAAATTTAAAAACCACAATGTAAAACCAATTTCAATCAAATCTAAAATTTAAAATATTTAAAATTAATAGCATATTCAGGCAAGGAAAAGGTGAAATTAGGCCAAACCGGCCTGGATAAAGAGAAAGAACGGAGATCTGAAATAGTACGGATCTCTGGGGGGAGATCGTTCCAGAGGGTGGTAGCCGCCACAGAGAAGGCTCTCCCCCTGGGGGTCGCCAGCTGGCATTGTCTGGCCGACGGCACCCTAAGGAGGCCCTCTCTGTGGGAGCATACTGGTTGGTGGGAGGTATTTGCTTGCAGAATGTGGTCCTGTAAATAACCTGGTCCTAACCCATGGAGCACTTTAAAGGTCATAACAAGCACCTTGAAGAGCGCCCGGAACCCCACCGGCAACCAATGCAACCATAACCCCCCACGCAGCCGCATTCTGCACCAACTGGAGCTTTTGGATGCACCCCAAAGGGAGCCCCATGTAGAGAGCATTACAGTAGTCCAGACAGGCCATGACGAGTGCTTGAGTGACCGTTCTCATGGCATCGCGATCTAGAAAGGGGTGCAACTGGTGACGGCTGCCACATGGTCTACTAAAGACAGCCGTGCATCCAGGAGGATGCCCAAGTTGTGGACCCTTTCTATGGGGGCCAAAGACTCGCCCCCGATAGCCAGCGATGGAACAAGCTGTATCGCGGTGCCAGCAGCCACAGCCACTCGGTCTTGGAGGGATTGAGCCTGAGTCTATTTTACCCCATCCAGATCCGCACAGCCTCCAGGCACCAGGACATCACTTCGACTGCATCATTGGGGTGGCCTGGGGTGGAGATATACAGCTGAGTATCATCAGTGTATTGATGGTACTCCACCCCAAAGCCATTTTGCTTTGTGTTCTGTCATTAATTACAACACAGGCAGTTTCCCACTTTCAAGAACTCTTGGCAGCTGGGGTTCTCCTCATTTTCTAAAGCAAAGGCATGTAGCGGCTTGCTGCAGTCTCCTTGCAACAACAGCAGCTTTGCAGAGCCCCTGGAGAGGGCTGAGTAGGCCTTGTCCTTGTCTATAGCACTTCCTCTCCCACCAATGTGGATAAGTCAACATAGGGAAAGAAGAGTTAGGAAGAGGGCAGGGCATTGATTAGCTTTTTAAAATATTATTTTAGTTAGATGTTAAAATAATACAGGCAGAAGGCAGAAGGTGAGGACAATAATGAGAATTAGGCTTTTTTAAAATAAAATTTCTTGTAAAACAAGTTTCTTGTAAAACTTATTACTGTAATGAGAATTCTAGGGAGTGGTAAAAACTACTGGTGGCAATTCAGAAAGCATAGGTGGTAGATTACTGCAATGTACTCTACATGGGGCTGCCCTGGAAGACGCTTCAAGTGGTCCAGACCAGGGGTTCCCAACCCTTGGTCTGTGGCTTGCCGAAACAAGCAGAGCCACATTTGTGGGATGCAGGCAGCACACAAAACCTCGGTGCCTCCGGTCCACGGAAAAACCTTTTTCCATGGAACAGGTCCCTGGTGCCCAAAAGGTTTGGGGCTACTGGTCCAGACAGCAGAAGTATGCACAGAAATGGGGCCCCGAGGTTTGCTTGTATAACACTTCTGTTGCGAAAGTTGTACTGTCTTTCAGTTTCTTTATGGATGCAATTCAAGGTGTTGGTCATTATCTTCAAAACAGGGCCAGGCAATCTGCTGGATGACATTTCCCGAAGGACATCTACTCATCTCACAGATCAGATAGGTTGGGACACGCTTTTGTTTTCTTCCACCAAAAGGATTAGATGATGACATGTTAACATGGATTGACACCGGGTTTTTGTTGTGTTCATTTTTCAAGTTTTCACTGGCTGTATTTTATAGTTTTAAAAACATTTTTATATATTTTTTAAAATTTTAACTGAAAGTCACCCAGACGATGATTGAAAGATGGGAAGCTAATACATGTTTTAAATTTGAAAAAGGAGCTTATATGTTAGGATTTTTATCCCAAAATGAGAGCTGAAAGATGTAGAACATTGCTAAACAAAAATCTCAGCCCACACCTCATTACTGCCGTCTAAGGATCCAATGTACTAAGGAATTTTCCTGAAATGGACCAAGGTGATGGAAAGAGATCTTTTCCATTTTTATATTCTGGTCAGTCTCCTTTTAGCATGCTAGCCCTGTAGAAAAACATGATGTGAAAAATATACATTTCTTTGCACCGTTGAGGCTTGTACTCTTGAAAGTGGATTGTACACAAGAGACAAATTCCTTGGGTGTCCTGACACACTTGGCAAAATAAATTTTGATTCTAATTCTTCTCTTATTTGACATGTGCCTGAACACAAGTTTTCAGCTGCTAACATTTGTATGAAAATGGATAGTTAGATGGAGAGTGTCAGTGTAAAACTGATTCACATTGGTGACACATTCTGCCAGAATTAGAATTATTTGGCATTTATTTTATTTAAAGCGTACTCATAGAGCACAGAACATAGTAAAATCAATACTGAACCCATGTCTTGTGCTCTATTCTTAAGTTTAACATCTCATTTGCTTCGTGATGATGTATGCCTAGGAACGAAGTGAATGCCCAGCAACCTTTCTGATTTAATCCAGATGACATTTTGCTGGGAATCAGTTGATATCTATTCCAATAAAAGGCATATTTTAAATATGCACCAAAACAAAACTGTCTCAGAAGAGATAATAGTTTGGAATAGATTTGCATGTGAAAGGTCAGGAACAAATGAAAAAGAAACATGGGCTAAATATCAGGGGTTAGCAAACCCATGTTTCCGGATATTTTGTACTTCAATTAGCAAATGGCCCATAGAAATGCACCATGAGAGTTGCAATCCAAAACATAAGAAGGGCACTGGGCCTCTATTCTTGCATTAATATAACACACATCTATGAGTTTCCTAAGAACAATGGATCTCCCTGGAACTGTTTTCTATCCACTAGCCTGGGAAAAGAAGAAAAGAATACATCTTTTTCTATACAATTCAAAGGCATTAGCTAGAACTTAAAACAGGGAGCAGAATATCTGAGATATCCAAATGTATTTGACATCAGTTCCCATTAATGTAACCCAGAATGGCCAATGGCTATAGATTATAAGAGCTGTAATTTAAAGTCAAAGATTTCTTATTACAAGCAGAAAAGGGCTCCTCAAGTTTGGGTACCAGGAAAAAAACCATGTGTTGTTAAATGCAGATAATGTTTTCCTATTACTACAAACTAGGTTAGGGCTGCGGTGCCTTTTAGCTACATTTTCTGACTTCTGAATGGAAAAAAATCTAGATAAATTAAGGAAAATTCAAGATCCTGGCTTTGTGGGGGGCGGGGAATAAACTATTTATAGATGGGATAATTATACCAGCCAACAGAACAGATTAGAAATTGCATTCATTTGAGAATACTGTTGTAACATGAATAGGTTTTCCTGCCATAGCTTTGCACTCCAGAAAGCTGAACTGATTTGCTCTGCACTGCTCTTTCTACCTTGGTGATGGGAAGTTTGTTTTAGCTATAATTCAGATTTTTAGCAATTCCAATTTTAATTTAGATCGAGGCAGCTTTTAAAACTAAAACTGATCTCCAGGAAAAGTTTCAACAGGCTCTCTTAAATGTCTTAAGTGGTTTCAAATACTATTACCCTCAAGAAGGGGAAATCCCCTTTAAAACTCAAGACTGGTTGTTGTAATAAAATATGGCTCCATCTTCTAAAAAGTGGAAGCAGGTTAGTGTTTGAACTTTTTGAATGCTAGTTTCACCTGCTTTAGAATTACACGATAAAGAAAATTTCCCATGTTGGTTTGATACTGGACTATTTTTTTCAAAGTGGTTATAAATCTCCTTCCCTTCTCATTAAACACTCAAGATTATAGGGCATTTTTATTCAAGAGACAATAGAGAACTCTAAATCATGCTGGTTGTTATGGAAATGTGACACCAGTTATAATTATGCCTTCCAGGTGGCCTTTTATTTAAGTAATCTTAGCTATAATAAATACTGGATCGTTTTTAGTGAAGCTAGATCAAATATCGTACCATGACCTAGGGTGATAGCATATTAAATGCACCAAGATTTGGTCCTTGCAAATAGTACCAAGATAAATTTCAGGCAGTATATTTTTATGTTGGGGGTGTGTGTCATTTTGATCTGGTCTTAGTTGGCCAGAGCAGATCTAATTTTGAAAGTTTTTGCTGTCTTATTACTATCAGATTTTTTTTATGGTAGCTATCAAACTAATGATGATAATAAATTCATTAGGAATTTTTGAAGTTTTAATATTTTGTCAATAATTAACCAGTGCTGAACATTTACTGTTTATTTTTTCTGCATTGCTTAGTGTAATAACTTTAGTTCTCTTTATACTCTGTTCTGTTTCATGCTAGATGTCTTGCCTGTAAATTAGTATTAAATAGCTGGCCCCATAAATATTAATCCTCCTGTTAAGAAAAAACATTTTTCTGATTCCCCAAGGCTTATATTCCTACACCAATCAGGAAGAAAATATATCTTGTACCTGGGAATATTTTGCTCCAGTTTCTTAATTCGTTGTTGATCTTCTCGATGTTTGTTTTGCATTTCTTTTTGTTCTTCTGGAGTAAGGGTGCTTAATCCATCCCAGAGCCATTTCTCACGCAGAGCTTTTTTCTACAAATATAATTTAAAAATACTAATTAAGAATTCCATCTGTCTATCAATTTTTAGAAGAAGCACATCTTGCCATCATAGCTAGACGTCAGTTCCATCCTGAAGAATAAGCAAACGAATGGTATCTTTGGCTATCATTATCAATGAAGTTGCTCAAGTTCCATGAATTAATCTGATACCTTTCCTTACCCCTTCCTCTTTCCATGAGGGACAGGAACAGCTGGACAGGCATAACCTTTTTACATTTGTAGGCAGGTAGCCCTCAACTTTATAACAGTTTGTTTAGTGGCCAAAGTTACAATATCACTTAAAAAAACCGATACGACTGTTTTTCACATAACCATTGCAGTGCTCCCATGGTGACATGATCAGAATTCAGACACTTCAGTCAGTGGGAAAGTTTGCTGATTCAAATTTATGACTGTTGCAGTGTTCCCGGGAGAGGGGGGGTCCTACAAATCACCTTTTGAGACCTTCTGACAAGTAAAGTCAATGTGGAAGCCAAATTCACTTCCACATGGTGGAACAGCTTAACAACTGCAGTGATTTACATCTGTTGCTAGAAAGGGGCCAAACTCACTTAACCAATTTCCTGCCCTTTTTGTGTGATCGTCATAAGCAAACTATCATGTGAAGTTTCGGGGTGTTGGTGGAACTGATTAGTATTTTGTTTATTTTGAGAATGGAGCATGGCCAAGAATGCCAGACATTTTTTTTAACAAATTCTGAAATAAATTGCTTGATCAGTTCCTCTAAGTACAATGAAGAGTGAGAAGCTGTTGATTTGCAGATCTTGCAATAAATTTCAAGGGACTCCTGTTAGATCTGAGGGGCTTGGGTCCGATCAAGCAAGGAAGAAGCGGAAGAAGCCTCAGTGAATCCAAACAGCGTTTATTGAACGAAGTAACAATTGTAACCAGCGAGGGCTGGAAAAATACACAGACTTTTATAATACATTTTGGGCTGGTGCAACAGCCAATCAATGGGTCTGTTTCCCAAGTCTCCCAAATGTCTGAGTAGTTGGGAGGGGGGAAACAGCTCCCAACATCTGCTGACCATTGATTGACATCAATTAGGGTCAGACACCCTGGAGCCTCTGGCTTGACTAAGAGGCTCCCATAGACTGCAAGGAGCCTTTGCTTCTCCAGCAGAGCCCTTGGATCCAGCACTGTGGATGTCTTTGTAGATGTTGATTGGGGTTGTTGGTGGCTGGCTTTTAAGTCATTAGCGGTGGCTTGCTTGTGTTGCCCAGTCTGGTTCCAAAGTACTTAAAGAATGGCTATACTGAAGAATCTAGCTGTAGTGGCATTTCCTGTCTTTAGAGTAATCACTGGAGATTCTTTTTCAAGGTTTCATACAGAAACTCTGGCCTTTTGCAAGTCACCTATTCTCATATCTAACAGTAATTGGTTATCTTTTCCGGTATGGAGGGAAAAAGAAGAAATAAAGAGAGGAAATACAAGTCCTGCTCATTTAGAGCTTTGACCAAGTTACAATAGCATGTAGCCCTAACACGTTACTCCCACTCGAATGCAAAGAGCTCGTTTTGTGGTTAAAGGTAGCAGATCTGGGAGACTCTGAGTTTTAATCCTGCAGTTAATACTGCGACCCCCAGGGGGAGAGCCTTCTCTGTGGTAGCTTCCACCCTCTGGAATGATCTCCCCCCGTAGATCCGTATTATTTCGGACCTACGTGCTTTCCGCCGTGCCATAAAATCACATCTGTTCATTCAGGCTGGCCTGGCCTGACTCACATTACCTCTCCACTAGTTAAAACGATTAATTTTAGATATTTTAGACATTTTAAACTCTTAGACCCGGTTCAAATTGGATAAATATTCCGGCTTTTTACATTTCTGGCCTTATAAATTTATATATATTTTAAAGTGTTTTTAAAAATGGTGTGGTCTTGCTGTATTGTATTTTTGTGGTCTTTATTGTTTTTTAGATGGCTGTACACTGCCCTGGGTCCCTTCGTGGAGAAGGACGGTATAAAAATATAAAAATAAGTAAATAAGTAAATAAATAAATAGGCATTGAGCCAATGGTGTGACTTTGGGTCAGTCACTCTCTCTCAGCCCCAGGAAAAGGCAATGGCAAAGCCTTCCAAAACTGTTGCTAAGAAAATACATGGATTTATCCAAGCAGTTGCCAGGAATCAAGAGAAACCCGGAGTCTCAAAAGAGTAATAGAGTAGAGTAGGGTAGAGTAGAGTAGAGTAGAGTAGAGTAGAGTAGAGTAGAGTAGAGTAGAGTAGAGT